>RBNI01005938.1:0-11924 GCA_003990745.1 Jimgerdemannia flammicorona
AAAAAAAAAAAAAAAAAAAAAAAAAAAAAAAAAAAAAAAAAAAATGAACAGTACAACTAACATTTTTTCTTTGAATGTGAATGGGTTACAGGGTGCTGTTAGACATAGGAACATTTTTACTTGGCTGAAGGGATTGAAGGCTGATCTCTTCCTCTTGCAGGATGTCAGGTATGAGGTTGATTCTGATAGGATGGAATGGACAAAGGAATGGGGAGGCATGGCAATTTGGAAAGACAAGGTCAGGATTCTGATTTAGAAGGGCAGAGGGGAGATATGTAAGAGATGTAAGGAGCTGGGGAGAGAGGCTGGTCTGGGGTGAGTGGACTCATATAGGCTGGAAGCCAGTTACAGTTGGCTCCTGTTACTGCCCTACTATACAGGGTGAGCATGTAGATTGGGTGAAGGGTCTCCAGAAGAGTGGGATCCTTGAAGAGACTGGGGTGGATATGCTTGTAGGAGATTTCAATATGGTTCGGGATATACTGATGGATAGAACAGATAGAGGATGGGGTGCTGAGAGCAGGAGTGGGGGACTGGCAATGTGGGAGAAAGTAAAAGAATTAGTATACTGGTAGATGCTGGTAGGGAGTACTGGGGGGATAGGAGGGTTTATATGCATTGAGCTGGGGGCCTGGGGACTAGGATCAACTGGATTCTGATGGCCAGCTGCTGGGGCCGAGATGTTTGGACATTGCTGGACATGGAATGGTGCCTATGATCGGATCACTGGGGCCTTTTAGGACAGGGGTACTTTGGGAGAAGTGGGGATAGGCCTGGACATTGGTGCCTAAATTCTTCTTTGTTAGATGACAAGTCCTGGTAGAATGAGTGGGCTAAAGTCATTTAGCTGAGGGTGGAGAACTAGCAATAAGAAGGTACCTCAATTGGGGTTTGGTGGATGAGGATGAAAGAGATGGTCAGGATTTACTAGAGTAAGGCTGGCAAGGAGGCAGAGAAGCAGAGAAGGTGAAGAGTGCAGTGGGCTTCTACTAGATTGACTAGACTTTTGGAGGAGTGGGTGAGACTGGTGATATTGGAAGGAGAAGAAGATTGGAGAGTAATGAGGGTGAAGATGGAGGTTGGGGAACTACAACAGGTGCTGCAGAAAGAAGAAGAGGCAAGGGTGCAAAGCTTGGCAGCACAGCTTCATTGGCAGGTGCTGGAGGAAGGGGAGAGGCCTTCTAAATTTCTCATGAGGGCCCTTAGGGCAAGTAGGGTACAGCAATGGTGGGAAGGGGTACTTGACTCAGATGGTGTGCTAGTGCATGGGGTGCAGGACATTCTTGGATCATTGAAGGAGTGATGGAGTGGATTGTAGAGTGAGTAGGAGGGTGGAGTAGATGCTGCTGCCATTGACCAAACATTGGAGGATTGGTACCCACCACAGGTAAAGAGGCTAGGTAACCTGATGATGCCTGTAAAGAAGGATGAGATCCACCAGGTTCTTGCCATGACAACACCAGATATGGCACCTGGGGAGGATGGTCTGCCCTGGGACTTCTGGAAGTGAATGGTTGGAGTTCTAGGTGTGATGAGAGAGATGATGGCATTGTGTGACTATATATTATAGATGGGGAGATGGGTGGGGGAGCAGGATCTTGGGCTGGTGATGCTGCTTTATAAGAACAAAAGAAGGCAAGAGGATTGGAAGAACTGGCAGCCGATAATGTTGCTAGATATGGACAGAAAGTTGGTGACTAAGGTAGTGGTTGCAAGGCTACAGAAGATGGCCCAGCAAGTCATGGGTGTTGAGCAGAGGAGATTTGTGGGTGGTCGGCTCATTAGGAATGGTATAGCCTGGGTACATGGAGTTATTGAAGGGGCAAGAGCCTGTGGACTGGATGGGCATCTAGTCTTCTTGGACCAGGAGAAGACTTATGACTGGGTGCAACAAGTCTGGCTGGTGAAGGTATTGGATAGAACAGGGGTTCTGTGCCAATTTCGGTCAGCAATGGTCAGCCTACTGGAAGAGAGTAGAGCTGCACTCATGTGTAATGGACATAGAGGGGTAGCATTTCCCCTGGGTAGGGGGGTGCCCCAGGGGGACTCACTGTCTTCCATTTTGTATGCTCTTTCCCTGGAACCCCTAATGGACAGAATTAGGGAGAGAATAGTAGCTCTCTATCTATGAAATTGGGTGGAAAGTTGGGGCCTTTGCGGATGACATAGTGGTTGGTTTGGGATTGATTGCTGATGTTGAGGAGCTCAAGAAGACAGTGGAGTGGTATGAGGAGAACTCTGGGGCTAAGTTGAATTGACACAAGTATGAAACAATGGTGCTAGGCAATGGACTGGTGGGAGGAGAAGTTATTGGAACAATCATCCCCACTGGTGAGGCAGTATGGTACTTGGGCATCTATTTGTCAGTCTATGGGTCAGTTCTGCCCAGGCTTTGGTGGGAGCAGAGGATTGGAATCTGGGAGGAGGACCTGCAGGGTTGGAGGGAAAACACTTTTCTCTGGCAGGGTGGGTCTTGATTTTGAATATATATTGGCTGCCGAGGCTGTGGTATTTGGCTTATCATCTGGACTTCCCAGTCTGGGTGGTGAAGAGTTTGATGAAAGTAGCAAAGAGATGGATTTGGGCTAGCAGATGGAGTCAGATTGGTTGAGAGACTTTGTCCCTACTGGTGGCAAGAGATGGTCTTGGGCTGGTGGACTTTCCCAAACAACTACACTGCTTGAGGGCATGGTGGCTAACAAGGGTGGTGGAGTTGCAAGGGGGTGGTTGGGTTCCCCTGCTGCAGAAGATCTGGGAGAGGCAGACATCGCCAAGAGGCTCAACTGGCAATCTCCTCTCATTGGTTGGACTTCGAAACACTGAACAATTGCAATATAAAGAATTCTGGTGGGGGATAGCAGAGGGGGCACACTGCATTGGTATTTGCTGGCAGGGGAATGAGGGAGAGGTGGCTTGGGACCCAGCGATATGGAGATGGGACAGTATACTACTGAGAGGTATTCTTTTAATTAAGTTTAACATTGGTGATGAAATGGAGTGCCAAAGGGGACTGGGCCAGGATCTGTGGCCTAGCAGTTGGCAAGGAGTTGGAATTGGAGAAGAGTGGAACTGGCAGGGTATTTGGACCTGGAGTACCACAGTGTGTAAATAGATGCTGCTGAAGTACTGGGTGGTCTGGTGGCACATGCTGAGGAGGAATGTAATGCTCAACTTCCACTCAGGGCATCTTATCATAGGGGGTTGCTTCGACTGTAAGGAGTGTCATAATGTAGGACAGGAAGGGGGCTTTATATAGATATCAGAATATTGGCTAGGAGAGTGTGAGGTGTTGGGGGAATTTTGGTAGGCTATTGAGGCCCACTTGGAGGTGAGGTGTAGCAGAGGTGATGTACAGGGGAGGAGGGAGGACTTGAGGGATCAATTGGTAGGGGGGGTAGGAAAGGAATGGCTTACCTTAGGCTGGATATTGGCTATTTGGGTGAGGCTGGCCAGTCACTGGCTATTTATTTTTGAGGATGGGAAGAGACAGGGCTTGGAGAGCCAGTTGTTATAGTGGCAGAGTCTTATGGAAGACACCTTGACAGGCTGGTGGCTTGGTTGGGGGCTGTAGGGTGGTCAGAGGTGCTGCTTGGTGGAGAAAATCTGTGGACAGAGTGGTGGGAGAGTTGGAGTCATTGGTGAGAGAGTAATCTTTATTTGTGAGGAGATGAGGAGGGGCTCCCCTATGGGGATTGGGTAGTAGGTGGTGATATTGTATACTTATTCATAGACAGGTAATAAAGACAGAGTCTAAGTAACTATAAAAAAAAAAAAAAAAAAAAAAAAAAAAAAAAAAAAAAAAAAAAAAAAAAAAAAAAAAAAAAAAAAAAAAAAAAAGACATAAAAATAACTTATTAAATAAAATGAAAATAAAAGAGAGATAACAAATAGCTATATATAATATATAATCTATCAAATAAAATAATAAAAGAGAGATATAATTATTGAGATAGAAAGCCAGATATGAAATATAATCTATCAAATAAAATGAAAATAGAAAAGAGATATAATTATTAAGATAGATAGCCAGACATAACATATAATCTATCAAATAAAATAAAAATAAAAGGAAGATATAATAATAATGATAGATAGTCAGATATGATATATAACTCATTAAATAAAATAATAAAAAGAAGATATAATTTTTGAGACAGATAGCTAGATATGAAATATAACTCATCATATTGAGATAAATAGCTAGAAATAATATATAATCTATAAGAATAAAGGGTAGAATCATCAAGACAGATAGCCAGATATGATATATAATTCATCAAATAAAATAATAAAGAGTGGAATTATCAAGACAAATAGCCAGATATAATATATTATCTATCAAATAAAATAATAAAAAGAAGATATTATTATTAAGATAGATTACCTGATATGAAATATAACTTATTAAATAAAATGAAAATAATAGAGATATATAATCATTAAGGTAGATTTCAGACATAATATATAACTTATTAAATAAAATAATAAAAAGAAGATATAATCATTGAAGCAGATAACCAGATACGAAATATAACCTATCAAATAAGTTAAAAATAAAAGAGAAATATAATAATTAAGATAGATTGTAAGATATAATATATAATACATAAGAATAAATAAATAAAGAGTAGAATCATTAAGGCAGATAGCTAGATATAACATATAACCTATTAAATATAATAATAAAGAGAGATATAATTATCATGGTAGATAGCCAGATATAAAAAATAATCTATCAAATAAAACAAAAATAAAAGAGAGATATTATTATTAGGATAGATAGCCAGATATAATATAACTTATAAGATTAAATAAATAAAGAGTAGAATATAGTTAAACATAATATATAATATATCAAATAAAATAATAAAAGAGATATAATTATTGAGGTAGATAGTTAGATACAAAATATAATCTATAAAATAAAATAAAAATAAAAGTGGTCTTTCAAGTGATAAGGTATATAGAATATGAGCTATAAGAAATAAAGTATGAGAGAATAAAGTAGAGAGAGTAAAGGCCTCTCAAAAAAAAAAAAAAAAACTCAGTCAATGTCCTCAGTATCTGCCCCACCCTCCTCCTCACTCCACAATTCACTCCAATGCTCCTTTAACGATCCAAGAATGTCTTATACACCATGCACCAGTATACCATCAGCATTAAGCACCCCCTCTCACCTTTGTTGCACTCTTCTTGCCTGAAGGACTCTTGTGAGAAACTTTGAGGGCCACTCCCCTTCCTCCAACCCCTGCCAATGAAGCCATACTGCCAGACCCTGGACCCTTGCCTCTTCCTCATTCTGCAGCACCTGTTGTAGTTCAACCACCTCCATTCTTACCCTTATCAATCTCCAATCCTCCTCCCCCTCCAACATTACCAATCTTGCCCAGTCCTTCAAGAGTCTAGACAGTCTACTAGAAGTCCACCACCCTGCTATCTCCTCTGTTTCTCAGCCTCCTTACCAGCCTCACTCCAGAAGGTCCTGGCCATCTCCTTCATTCTCATCTACCAAATACCAACTGGGGCACCTTCCTGCCTCCAGCACTCCACTCGCAGTTGAATGTCTTCAGCCCACTCATCCCACTGGATCCTATCATCTAGTAAGGAGGAATTGAGATGCCAATGTCCAGGCCCATCCCCACTCCCCCCAAAATGCCCCTGCCCTAAAAGCCCCCAATGATCTGATCAAGAACACCATTCCACCTCCAGCAACTTCCAAACATCCAAGCCCCAGTAGCTGGCTGTCAGAATCCAATCAATCCTCATCCCCAGGCCTCCAGCCCAGTGCATGTACACCCTCCTATCCCCCCAACATTCTCTATCTGCATCCACTAGAGCACTCAGTCTTTCCACTTCCTCCCATGCTGCCAGTCCTCCACTCTGACCCTCAACTCCTCATCCTCCATCAGTTCTATCCCTCAATATGTCTTGGACCATATTGAAGTCCCCACCAAGCATATCCACTCCAACTTCCACAAGAATTCCACTCTTCTGTAGGCTCTTCACCCAATTCACATACTCACCCCATACTACAGGGCAGTAATAGGAGCCCACCATGACTGGCTCCCAACCTGTACATATCCACTCTCCCCAGACCAATCTATCCCCCCAGCTCTGCATATCCCTTATCTCCCCTCTGCCTTTCTGCACCAGAATTCCAACCTTGCCCTTCCAGACTGCCTCACCTCTCCACTCCTTCATCCATTCTAGTCTATCCAAGTCATCCTCACACCTGACATCCTGCAAGAGGAAGAGATCAGCCTCCAATCTCTTCAGTCAAGTAAAAATGTTCTTACGTCAATAAGTGCCCTGTAACCTATTCATATTCAAAGAAAAAATGTTGGTTGTACTATTCATAATGAAAAATAGTGTGTTATCAAGCTCTCTCTACTGCTCCATGTTCATCTCCTCCTACGCCAAGTCCAGATTATGTTCTATGGTCACCACCTCCTCTTCAGCCCTCTGAGCCTCCAGTCCAGCCAACAGCTCATTCATCTCCCCATCTGCCTTCTTCTCGAATTCCTCACGGTACTCCAGGCAGGCTTCCTGTCAGAGCTGCAGTCCATGATGCTTGGTCCAGCAGTATTCAGCTCTCTCTCCTGCAACTCTCACTATCTCTGCCTCCTGCTCCTTATCTACCTCATAGCCCTCCTCCTCCAGATATACTGCAAGAATTTCGGCCTTCAATGCCATCACCACCCCCTCCCCCTGCAGGATTCTCACACAATACTCATTGCTCATAACCCTCAAATCCACCTCTCCCAGCTCCTTAGCCATTAGGTTATTCATCATCCTGCATATCTAAAGTAGGTTCCCCACCTCCTTTCCTCCAGGGGTCACTGACCTCCCACCATCCAGCATTGTGGTGTCAGCCCCAATACTCACAGCCTTGTCTCACTCCTCTGGGATGTCCACCAGTTCCTCCTCACCAACCGCCACCACTTGTCTCCCTTTCACCACCTCCAGGACCCCAAATTGCACTTGCTGGGCCCCCTGCATTAGCACATCCTCCACCACCCTGCTTCAGGAAGCTGGGCCCTGTCTGATAAGGGGAGTAGGAGTAGGGGAGTCCTCCCATGTCTCATCCCAAACCTCCAGCATACCATCCACATACAGGTCCTTGCCAGTCATCTCTCTGTTCTCACCAGTCTCCTTCCCAGCACTCCCACTTCCCTTGCCTGCCCAGACACTTGCTTTGGCCCCCCCCATGTCCACCATCCTGTTCATATCCTTCTGAGGCCCACTCTTCATATTCGCCAGCAGTTCTCTCTGTCTCTTATGTCTCTGATCTCATTCCCACTACTCCTTGCTCACTCGAATCTGCTTCCCATCCACCACCTCCAAGTATGTCGCCTCCTCAAAGGCCCTCCAAGCCTTTGCCCTCCATTCCACCATACTACTCAACTCTTCCAGCACCTCCAATAGGTCCTCTTCCTCCTCCTCATTCCCTTTCACCCTCATCACCTTATACATGATCGCCCTCCAGACCATACTGGAAGGCCAGTCCCTTGCCTTCCCCATGGCCTCCTTCTCTGCCAGCCAGATTCTCATGTCCACATCTCCAGTTCTGAGTGAGGTTCCCTCCCAGATCCTGAATCGAATATCCACCACCTCTCCATACTCTGCCATGACCTCCTCAACTCTCTTTCTTATCTCCATCACTGTCACTGTGGGTACCCCTTTCACCAGCAGTTGGACCACTCTGGGATCTTATTTCAGGCATTGTGCCATCAGAACACACACCTCCCTAACTATCAAACCAACCTTCAATACTTCCTCCAAAGGTTCAGCCTCCTCAAAGCCCACTTCACTCCCTCCAGTCTCTTTAAAAACTTTATGGACACTACTCCAGCCACCTGCTTAGCAATCAGCCCCAGTACCATTTCGCTATCACTGCTAGGCCCCAGAAGTACAGTGTCACCACAAATGCCGAGATCAATTTCTTGAGTAATGGTGCCACTGCCAGGTCTGTCACACCATCTGCCAAATCTCCTTGTCTCTTAGACCCCAGTTGCTCAGCCACACCATCAACAGTCACATCTGGATTTTTTTCCAGATTTGCAGTCCTGCCTCCATCAGCTATCACACCCCCCCCAGCCACTATACCTCCAGCCCCACTGCCCTCTCTGCTAAGGGCTACTCCCCTATGTACTGTCACTTTCTCTATTTCTTTGCCTTTCCTCAACCAACCCTCCAGCTCTGACATCTGCCTTCTTCCTTCACCATCTCAGCAAAGCTTGCCCTCCCAGATCCCTGTCCTCTACTACCACCTCCTTCCCTTCCATGTCCACCAGCCAGCAGTCCCCTCATACCTCCCCCCAGGCCAGGGCCTCTCCCC
This sequence comes from Jimgerdemannia flammicorona, assembly GCA_003990745.1. Lineage (NCBI taxonomy): Eukaryota > Fungi > Mucoromycota > Endogonomycetes > Endogonales > Endogonaceae > Jimgerdemannia > Jimgerdemannia flammicorona. The sequence continues at coordinate 8,339 of RBNI01005938.1, forward strand.
ACATGCTGCCAGTCGAACATGCTCAGGCCACCCTTCCCAGTATGCACCTCAGATTGCCTGGCAGTTGCTATATTGCTAGTCTCTTTTCTCCAAAATGATGTTGTAGTTACTTTCCAAAAGTTGTATAACCCAAGAGATACCAGAGAGAGATATGGAAAGAGGATATATCTACCTCCTCTCTGCCAACCCCCCTGATCAGATACTTTTGGCTTAGGACTGCTCCTTGCTGCTGGTAGAGGGCTGTAAATTTTGCACTCTCCTTCTACCAACCCCGTACCCACCCACTGATCCACCCACCAACCTAGGCACTGACAGCTTGGGGCTGCCCCTTGCTGCTAATGGAGGGCTGCAAATTTTGTATGCTCCCTCCACTGCTGCTACCAATCCCACTGACTACTGCCTTACTTGGGCTGCAAACTCTGGGCTGAGTCCTCAGGTTTTTTTCCCTTTTTATTATTTTTGAAAGGTATTAAATATTCCACAAGACCAACCAACTTATCTGTGAATCTCCAGAACTGGCTAAATTTTAGCAGCCCAAGCCCCACCAAGACTTCAGATATATACATACTCAGATTATCTCAGTATTTAGTATATACCTCTTTGGAGGCAATAAGGTCCACTCTACCTGAGAACATCCACTTGATGGAAGTACTAGAGGCAGGAATCACCAGATAGTTCTGAGCTATACCACACAGACTGGGGAAGTTCGTTTGATGCAGCTGCACACCCTGGTAGGTAGAGCAGTGGTTAGATTGATGGGTTAAATTGGCCCAATGTCCACCTGACAACCTACCTTCCACCAGTTGAGTACCTCTGCACCCTCTAGCAGGATTACACAGTCACTGGTGAGGTAAATGGTAAGTTTATCTATTGACAGCAGCTCTTCCACTGATGGCTCCTTCTTCTTCTTTCTGCTGAAGTAAATATGAGATAGGAGGGATCCCTCAGTATATTTGTCTAGACTTTGGCTGGAACCTTGCAGCAGTATATAGTTTTTCCAGTATACTTTGATTATGACCTACTTGGTTCTCTCAATGAAGTGCTGCTCCTAGCCCTAATATTTATGGTATTGTAGCTTTAAGCATGAGTCCAGCACTGTTCAAAGAAAAGAGAGTGAGTTTTTATAGGGGTTTCTCTATTTTGGAAGGAGCAACAGCTATATGCTAATATCAATATACCTGTACTAATTAAGTATACAGTGGTATCTGTTTTGGAGTAGTATTTTCTGAGCTTGCTTAGAGCAACCTCCATGGTGTCTCTCTAATCCAGACTTAACCATAAATCACCACAACCCTTCAGCCTATCCTCGAGCTTGTCCTCTAGCCAGTCAATTAGAAGGTTGTATACTAGTATTGTAGAGCTTATTGTCAGGATCATTTGTTTGACTATATCCTTCATACAATTATCAAAACACTGGCAGTTATATATATATGGTGAGGTGTGGTATTGTGCAGAGATAGACAAAATGAGTGTGGAGCCAGAGCAATCACTACTTACTTCCAAAACTCTGACAACATTCCTAAGTATGTCTCACTCACTTTTACCTAGAGCCTCATCCCATATTTCCTTGTCAGCAGCCACTAATCTATTGGCTTTTTTTTTTTTTTTTTTTTTTTAAAAAAAATAAACCTTCAATCATCTGAAACAAGTTACTTCAGCCAACTGAAGAAAAAAAGGATATATACATATAACAGCAAACTCTAGCACATACTGGATCATTGTAAATATTGAGTTCTGATATATACAGATATCTAATATAAGCTCTTTCGGGGCTAAACTGATTGCCCTACACTATATAGCAAATTTGTCTCATCATTGTGAGGATGATTAGACTGATACAACCAGTTTGTACAGCTTGCAAATTATACTCAGGGCCACTCCTCTCTCAGATGTTTTGTCTATATGTAAGATAGTCCTGAATAGCAAGGTTCAGTACATGGGCCTGGCATCACATACAGCAGCTTTCTGTACCAAAGGCCATGTTTTCCTGTTTGAGGCTTACCACTAAAACTTGGAAAAATGTTGAGTTGTTTGTAGTATTATCTGTCATAATGACCAAAATCTATACTTGAAATATTTGGTTGGCAAATTTATGTAAAAATAAATAACCAATAAAATCTGTTTTGTTTTAGGACCTCCCTCAAAATACTGACCTGATGGCAAGATCTCCTTTTTTATCTTAGTTGTAATCTTAAGCTTCCAGATACAATTAATAAAAGCATCTGCAATATTGTCTCCAGAATGAGGGCCAGCAAGTTTGATGAAGTTAAGGGTGAGAGATTTAAGCTGCCAATCGAGATCAATCCAATAACTGGTAATGCCCAAAAATGAAATTATTTTGGAAGATGTCTATGTATCAATTATAAACGAAATTTTGCCTGCCAAATTCTGCTTATTAAATGTGAGGTTAAATTGGTGAGTTCTTTTATAGAATTCAGCTTGCAAAGATCATAGTACTGCTCTTATTTTACCTGAAGTATCTGGTGGAGATTGTCATGCTCCTTCCCATAGACCTCCAGGACATCTTTGTGAATAGTATCAGTACTTAGCAAATATAAATCATGCTTGAGGAGACCAAAGATGCTATGCAATTGATCACTCTTGATGGTTGTGAATGGCTGGTCTATGCATACAATCCAGTGAATGAGCTGATTTCATAATTCTGCTAAAGAGTATGGCTAAATATTTTTGATTAAACAGTATTGTTAATATAGAAATAGTTGGGCAATCGGATAAATGTACCCACTATAGCTTGGATGTTGATTTTATTTGTCTCTATGTCCTTTTTGATTTTTTTAGAGTACTTGTCTTTTATGTATCAATACAAGTTCAAAGTTATACTATCTAGCATTTTGAACTTCTGACTGGTGCAGTTTATAGGGGTGGATGAAACAATATCATGTATATATCAAACAAAAAGGGTCAATAGGTGCATCTTAATTTTTTATCTACAATAATTACAAACAATATCATCTCCTATCTTAGTACAATGTTGCTAGATTTCAGAGTGAGAATTGCATGGAAGGTGTGGACCTATCAGGGATATTTGACTTGAAGCATCATTGGTACTATGAACTGTTGAAGACTGATCTGTTGACATGTATGTTTGCATGTTTATATGTATATGTATATGCATATATGTATATTGTATCTATAGATGCATCTGGCATATGAGTTATGTAGAGGATTTGGATTGGAGAATTCAGTTAAAGTATTCAGATGAGAATTTGGATTGAAGGATTTGAATTGGAGGATTTGAATTGGAGGATTCAAATTGGAGGATTTGGATTGAGTAATTTGAATTGAGTGATTTGGATTGAGTGATTTGGATTGAGTGATTCAGATTGAGTGATTCATATTGGGGTGGTTCAGATGGGTGATTCAGATGGGGCAATTTAGATGAGGTGAGTTGGATTAATTTAAGTTGATTTGGAATCAAACTATCATGTGATAAATCAAATCCAGATTTGATTTGAATTGACTTGTTCAGAGTACTATTTACAAGCAATAAGATATATAAAAGATGAGCTGCAAGAAATAGAGAGTGAGAGAATGAAGAGGAGAGAGTGAAGGCTCATTAAAAAAA
>RBNI01005939.1:0-11924 GCA_003990745.1 Jimgerdemannia flammicorona
AAAAAAAAAAAAAAAAACAATGCCAGTACAAATGCTGGACGAGAGATGTCAGTCACTGCAAGTATACAATCCTGATTCTAACCTATGATCAACAAGCAGCCTATGAGCGAGTCCAACGAGAAAGGACTGGTTCAAATAGTTTCCTGGTGCTTGGTTCCGTGATCACTGCGTCTCGTATGGACGGAGATTTTTTACAAGGTATGATGTCTTTTGTCTTTTCCGTTGTGCAATCCTATCGCAGACACCTGAGTATCTTGACCACTCTGGTAAGCATAAAGCCTTCGAACGAACCCTATTAGACAATATAAATTGTATTTATTTCTAAAAAAAATAACTACACTCCATCCAAGCTCAAATTACCTGAACACTCTCGAGACCTCTCTGAGCATTCTCATTGAATATGAAGCTTAATCAATGTTACGTAGTTGTTTGTGGTCAGCTATTTACAATGCACTGATATCTAGAAATGTTGACCAAATACCTGCCATTTATCTTCCAAACCTGCTCATAGATGGAGTTTCCATCACGGGAGGGAGTGCTCTGACTTTGCCGGCTTTGCATCTCCTTCCAGCTCGTGTCTTGGTCTCATTTAGAGCTAACAACGTTGAGACCATCCATTTCATTTTGCTAGCAAACGCCACGGAAACTTCAAGCGCTGGCTGAAGATAATACAACTCGTACTTGTAAGATGGTTTACGTACATCATACACCAGAACCAGATGAAATAAGCCGCTTTGTGAAAGCAGAGCGTAGAACTTCAGGGTGTGCGCTAGGTGAACCACTCCCTCAACCGGGCAATTACATCCATCTTATAACCGATCCTCCTGAGTGTCTCACTGCGAATTGCGTCGGGAGGCCAAAGCGGGCAGGTAGGTCTCGCCGTTGCAAGAGAGAGCAAGGTAAAGTATACAATGTAGAAAGAAAAAAGAAAAAAAGAGTTCAATGTTGCTTACTACATTGATCTCTAGTGGGAGGTCCTCTGGATCATCGAAAATCGTCACGTCAAGAAATGGCATGAGAGTCCGGCTCATATATTCGAGCTCTGACGTGGAGCGGGCTGTGGAAAACGTGATTGTGTGGAGACAATTGATTAAGGGAAAGAAAAAAAAAAAAACTATCATCCGAATCGCCATACGAAGGTTGATTCTTGCGTTTCATTTGAAACTGTGCGATGTTGACAAAAAATTACAAAAAAGAAAAGGTTGCAGAGAATACAACTACAACGTAGATAACAACTGCATACTTACGACGAGTAGTGAGGAGAGAATGCTGTTGCGGTAATGAAAAAAAAAAAAAAAAAAAAAATCAGCATACAATATGCGAGCCAGTACCGAAATCGCGTGAACCTCAGAAAGCCGTATACCCCAGAGGGTGTACGCTAAGCTGTGGATCACTGCCCAAAATTTGACCGCAGTCGCAGGGTGTTTTCCAATGTATGATCAGCACAGGTGTGTATAGCCAACATGGACCGAACGCCCCCACACCGTAGCATAGGGTGTAGTACCGTACAGTGCACGTTACGGGGCATGTATGATCAGCACGTGCATAACCAACATGGGACCGAACGCTCTTCTTCCCCATACCGTAGCGTAGCACAGGGTGTAGCATGTACAGTACACATTACGGAGCATGTATGACTAAACACGGATGTACATAATCAGCATGGGGCCGAACGCTCTTCTTCCCCATACCGTAGCATAGGGCGTAGCACAAGTACAGTGCACGTTACGGGGCATGCATGATCAGCACAGAGTTGTGCATAACCAGCATGGGCCCGAACGCTCTTCTTCCCCGTACCTTAGCAATTACAGATGTACCAATAACAAATAAATACTTACCAGGATAAAGCTTTGCTAAGACACTTTTGGCGATTCCGCCTTTTGGCATATTGTGGAAAGTGTCTAATCGCGGGAAAGCTAAACAAGCAGACAGACGTGAGGAAGTGAACAAAGAAAGAAGTGATTGCAAGTAGGTAACAACACATCGCTTTAGAACGCGTAAAAATACTGGGGTTAACAAGACACTGTTGGTAATACTAGGGGAGAGGTCAGTGGATGGGATTAAGTGCAAATTTGGGGTCGTCACCGTGTTTTTTTTAGACGGTGTTTTCTATGACCGATTATTACATACCCACCCCGCGATTAATATGATTAATATGTAGAATACCAACTTTAACTACAGCGATCGTCTTCAACTTTTGACGTGGATGAAATATATATACATTCGGAAATCCAGATGGAAATAAGTTGATAACGTCTGATGCCAGACAGAAAGTAAGACCCATTTGAAGAATTGGCTGGTCGAGATGGTAGTTGTCAAAGTATCGTTCGCAACGCGACATGGTGTTACAAACTTGGCTACAGACTAAGAGATAAGTGATAGTTCTACTAATTTAGAATGATTTGACGTAGAAGTGAACCCGAACAATTATCCAAGCGCAACACCAAAGTTTTGATAACCACATCATAAGACCCACACCACACACACACCTTCTCCATATAAACAAAGAGTCTTTTCATCGGCCCTTCTCGATCACAGCCTGCTGCAAGACCCGCTCACGCACGATCTCCAACACAGTGTCCCCGTCCCGCCAGTATAGAATTTCGGCTTTAACCTCTCGGGCCATGGCCGGGTTGGTACGGAGCGTGTTAGCAAGGGCCTTGTCGAGGCGCGGGAGGAGGAGGTCAGTGCTAGCGGAGTGGATATAGTGAGCGAGGTCTGTTGTGGTGGGTCGTTTGGACGAACAAGGACGCGATCGCTTACCTTGAGAGTCTCGTCGCGGGGCAGAAGTCGTTCTAGGAGCAAACGGAGAGGAAAGGTGATTGTTGTGAGCGTGGTGTTCTCCATGCTAGACATCCCGCACACACAACAGCTTCTTTCAAAATAGATGAGGGAGAAGTTGCACACCGTCCCATCACCGACATAGATTATCTGATTGAAGGGGGGCCGCGTCGACAGGTATTGACTTAACTCCTGGCCTATAATAATGTAATTCGGTATCATTAAAATAAAACATATTCCTTTTTAGAAAGAAAATCGTGAAAAATGGACAGTAATGACAATAGTATTGTTATTATTTAATAACACGGACACGAGCATTGCTATCCCCACACAAAGATGCAATCCACTCCCAACCACCCTTCCGTGTCCATCCTCCCACCTTTACAAATGTTTAACGCGCAGCCCATCGTGCACCCGTGCGGCTCCTCAGGGGGCACGCGGCGGCGAATGTGTAGCCGTCCGGCGTCATCGAAGTGGCCCGGGTTCGTGATCGCGGCTGTGAAGAGGTCCGACACACCGTAGGCCTACATGGGGTGGGAATGGCCGGAGTGAATTGAGGATGGAGGGTGGATCCTCTTTTTTTGATCGGTGGAGCGTGCCATCCCGTAAATGTACCTTCAAAATTATCTCAATGTACACCGTATTCGAATCCGATAGGATGATAAGCTCCATATTCGAGTCTTTCATCAGCTTAATTGCTTCGAGCATAGAAGGGTGCTAAGGGGAGATTTGGTCAACAATGTTTTGAGATCGAATTTTCTTGGTTACGATCGCTCGAGCGTCGTAGAGATCAGTAGACAAAGAAACTCACGAAAGGTATCTTTGAAAGAGTTTCCTCGATTTGTGTCTGGGTAAACCCTTGTTCGTGCAGCTCCCCGACCATCTGGTTCCTTTCTTTCCAAAAATTACGGTATAAGCGACAAATATGTATAGTACCTCCCCCGTCATTCGGTCGTGCGCGCGAATTTATCACCCGGTCAAACGCTGAGCTACTCACATCAAGTCTGTCCATTGCATCTTCTCAGCGAGCAAGGTCCTGTATCGCGCGTACTGAGCCTCGGGGAGCTTGGCTATGATCCAGTTGTCGCTGTCATTGTCGATTAAGGACCTGGTCCGTGGGACGAGAAGGAGCGAAGGGTTAGTGTTGAGAAAAAAGTTATGTGATAATGAAACTGTGAGTTCAAGTTGAACGAACCAGTCGAAGTCGAAGACGACAAGGCGACGAGGATGATTACACATTTTCTCTAGTTTCGTCGTTTCTGAGAAGAGTTTTCACTACGACTGTCATTTTGACAAATTCACTTGACTCAGGACTGCTCGGACTATTGACAGGATTGGATTGGACAAGTGTTATCATCCTTGTCACGTTCAATTTTTCAAAATGACGTTGTGGTACAGTTGAACAGTCAATTTTTTTTTTTTTTTTTTTTTTTTTTTTTTTTTTGTTTTACAGACCTGAAGTCCTGCGGATTTTATTAGAAGAGAACCTAGACTATATAGGCCAAAATCCTCCCCCACCACTCTCTGAGCACTATACCTTCATTAAACCTAGACTAGCTATTGTCTAGTAGCTCAACTATACTAGGTGCAGTAGGACCTATGTTAGCCCATACCTCATTCTACATACTATGCTCTCTCTACCACTAGAGAGAATCCAGCCATACACCAATGACTGAAAGTACATGCCCAAAACCTCAATGTATATATAAGACTATACCTGAGCTAAATAAAATAGCTCCTACCACCTCAAAAAGAATGACAAGTAAAGAAAAAACTCTCATTAAAATATATTACAGTAGGTAGGGCCTGGTTCTCCCAGATGAGATGAGTAGAGAACTTATATATGAGGTGAAAGAAGACCTCTAATACCTTACTACTCAAGCCTATAGGCCTCGATTATGTTACTGTGTCAGCTCTCAGTTCCAGTTAAGTGCAGCCAAGATATCTGAAATAGGTAGCCTCAGGCCCTCTGACTCCTCTCAATGACTGGAGCTCAATCTGCCAAATCACCAAAGAAGCCAAAAGTAATACCTATCACCTAACCACTCTGCACTAATTAAAAGGCTCTACTGAAATAGCACCCACCTCAGTCCCGATGACTGCCCCCAGCCTGGTACCCAACTGGTTTACTATAATCATCCTTCTACCTATCTATGATGACTATCTCCTCTCCCATTCCAATAACATCTAAAAAACAGTCACCTATACCAGAACTATACTTACCAAGAAGCTCACCAAAGCCAGAGGATCCCACCACAGATACTGAGAACCTGCAGGTAATCTACACTAGACACTTGATATCTAAGGTCAGTCAACTCTCTATATAACTTATGATATACCAAGATAATATCTTGTTGACAATGATAAAAGGAAGAAAGTGCTACACCAAAATAAGCATACCCCAGATATAGCTGAAGGTACTAGAATCTGCAAAAAAGTGAAGAAGACACTGATCCAACACTGATAAAGGAGCAACTCATCACTATTGCTCTCCTCTCACTATGCTTCTATAGGCACAGCAAACCAACCTAAGGTAGAAGAGATAATAATAAGGAAAAGGGGACTCAGAAGGTCACCTACCAAACCTTGTGACTGGTAAGGTAGCAGAGAAAGAGATAACAGATAATGTAAATCTATATATAGACTGATAATAAATGGCAAGTCTGAGTAACTATAAAAAAAAAAAAAAAAAAAAAAAAAAATACTAAATTATATAGGTGATGAATTGCTTCAAATGATCAATTATTATAAACTTAATTATATAAAGAAATATTCTAACAGAATAATGACTTCAAATATATATCTTATATATTTAAAAAACTATATAAATAGTTCAAAATTACTTGATCTATATGTATATTAGACAAACCTATGCAGTATGTTTTCCAATTTAATTAACTATTTGGACTCTAATAAGTATAATGAGTATAGTATATATGTATAAGAAATTGATCAGGTGATCAGAACTAATTCAGTAGATTATCAGCTATTTTTCTTAAGCTCATATAATGAGTTTAGGTTAGATAATTGTATTTCTAATCAGTAATAGTCCAATCTTTATACAAAGGTCTAATTTTTATATAATTAGTTGTAAATTCATATTATACTTTAATATAGTGAGATAGTAAAAGTAGTTTCTTTTGCTTAATATATGTCTTTAGACTGAGATATATATACTAAATCAGAGGTCAATAACTGTCAAATTATATATTAATATTCTTGATAATAAATTGCTTCAAACAATCAATTATTATAATCTTAATCAAAAAAAGATCATATTTTAACTAGATAATAACTTCTAAAAAATCCAAAAAGTATAAAAATAGTTCAAAAATAACTTTATCTTTATAAAATATTATTATTATAATACTCCTTTTTTATATAGTTTACTATCATTATACTCATATATAATCATATATAAATAAATCAGATTGTAATAAGTGAATAATATAGTTATAAATATTGATAAAAAGATTATTCATTGCTTGAAATTGAGAGCAAAAACACTATAAAGTAATAAAGAATATCTGAAACAATACTGTAGTAAAGTTTGATAATTATAGCTTAATCTAATAACATACTGTAAATTCAAATAGATTTAGAAGCTAGTAAGGATCAAAACTATAACAATAGTAATATAACTTAAAATGGTTATATTAATATCTATAATTATCTAAATAAATAAAAAATTTATTATTCAAAAGCTTAAATACTATATTATTAATAGTTAAAATTTAAATTTAATAGAATTTATATTTGAGATATAATATAATTATATATTAAAATAATAAAAATTATTACAGTTTTGACTATCAATATAGATTAAGAATTCAAAGGAAAAATCAAGGTCTTGCTATATAATATAGAATAAAACTAATCAAAGTTATATATAGAAAATTAATTACTTAAACTATCATTGAAGTTATCTATAATAATCTTTAAGTAAAAGAAACAAATAAGCTATCACTCTCTATAGAAGAGAAAAAGCTTTTAGATCTACTAAAAAGTACTCTATTAAAGTTAAGAAAAAGATTAAAATAAAAAAGATTATATATATTAAAAAATCTCAAAACTAGTATATTGTAGATAGATATATTCTCACTAGATAATATCCCTATAGAATCAAAATATACTATTTTGAGAATATTAATACGTAAATATACTATATACATATATTCTCAAATCTATGGGGGATTTGTACAAATGCCTGAACATTGACTGGGAGAGTGTGAGGTGTTGGGGGACTTTTGGATAGCAGTGGAGAATCGGCTAGATGTGGAGAGGAGACCAGATAGAGAGAGAGATCGCTGGGAGGATTTGAAATCTTGGCTAGTGGGTGGTGTGGATAATAGTTGGCTCACTGTAGGGTGGGTTTTAGCAGTATGAGTAGGGCTGGCTAGACATTGGCTCTTTGTTTTTGAGGAAGGATAGCAGATAGGTTTACAAGAGAAGTTGTTAAGGTGGGAGGGGTTGATGGGGGATCTGCTGACTGGGTGGTGAGTGGGTTGGGGTCCCCAGGGTAGTAAACATTATTGCCTAGTGGAAGAAATCTGCAAATAGAGTAGTGAGTGGGTGGAGATGGTGTTAGATAAAGTAGTCTTTCATTGAGTGAGGGTGAGAGGAGGGGGCCCCTCTAGGGGGATTGGATAGGGTTGGCATTGTGTATTATTTAGATGATAAATAGTGATTTAATAAAGGGAGAAGTCTGAGTGACTATAATATATATATATATTCTCAAATTATAAAATAAAGAAATTAAGAATATTGATAACAAAGATAGAGAAGTATAAGATTGGAAAAAAGAAGCTATTCTAGAAATAATTACTATTTAGTATGAAAGTAACTCTGAATATATCTGCTTATAAGAAAAAATTGAAGAGAACTCTGTTAAAGTTCAAATCAATAGTAGTGTAAATAAGTACTATCTTGATAAGAAAACTACTAATAAATTCAACCTTAAAATCCAAAGAAACCCAGAAGATAACATTGCTATATTTAGCAATAGAATAATCTAGAAACTTTTCAAAATATATAAGAATGTACTCCTATAACTAGAAGAATATACTATAAGACAGATCTTCCATATTGCACACCTTCTAAGATATAATTTCATTCTCAGAAAATTCTAGCTTATATATCAAAACTCTTATATCAACTGGTAAACAAATATAATCTCTTTAGGAAATATCAAGTTATAATCAGAATATATAAAGAAGAAAGCAAAATCTAAATGTGACATTATTTCTACTATTCAGATAAAAAAACTAATCTAAAAGCTAGATCAACATATCTATATATATATTGTTAAGAAGTTATCAGCAGTAGTAGTACTCTGAATAAGTTGATTTAAATTGATTTGAAGTAGCTTATAGATAGTACAATTTGAAGAGAATTAATATTATTAATTTGATTTCCAAATTAGACAATTAAATATTTATATCAATAACTTGATGAAATATCATCTAATTTTGATAATTATGATATCATTCATAAGCTCTTAATAAAGCCTTTCTAATGATACTAAGAGTATTAAAATCAGATAATGTGTTTCTGAGTTATCAAAGAAAATGTCTGACTTGCCAATTTTGAAAATTTCTTCAAGGAAATGTTTTCATTAATAGCTTAGTAATATATTATCTGATTTCAACAATCTTGATATCATTAGAAAGATCTCTTTAAGGGCTTTTAAATGATACTATAATAATCAAAATTGGATAATATTTTATTAAGTTATTAATGTAAATATTTAACTGTCTAATTTGGAAATCAAAACAATAATATTGATATGTCAAATTTATACTATCTATAAGCTACTTCAAATTAATTTGATTGAATTGAGGTTCAATTTGATTTGAAATTAAGAGTTAAACTTTGAAATACAATAACTCAACCAAAATTTATCCAAATTTAATAATCTTTATATATTAGATTTTTCTAGATAAGGTAAATCAAATAAGCTAAATTTGTCAAATTTGGATATATTTTCATTAAGTTATTGAATTTCAAAAATTATAATTCAAATTAAAACTTATGATTTAATTTAATTTAATTTAATTTATTCTAAATACTAATCAGCAGAAGATAATAATAATGATAACCACTCTAAGCTACTAAAGGATAAAGGTGATGAAGAAAATAGCTTCTAAGAATTACTATCCATATGAGTGATAGAATATAGTATTGAGATCACTTTTAGTATAAACTCTCTCTACTGCAGAATCTCTTATCTAGCTCAGTCTGAGCTGAAAACTCTTAATAAATAGCTAATAGACCTATCAAATAAAGGCCTCATATATCTTTTGAAATTACTATATAGTATACTAATTCTCTTTATTGTCACATAGTGGTTGCTGAATCCTTCAAATATGCCAGATTTTCTTCAAGATATATCTCTTAGACTAACTCAAGTTTGTTATAAGCAAGTTCTTATTAGAGTGCCTTCCCAAGGTCTTATAGTCCTCAAACTTCTTATCTTTAACTGTCTTGTTATCTCTTAGATTGCTTGCAAGGAAGTGTGTGTAAGTGAAACCAGAACTGACTTTATTTCAAAGGAAATAAGAGGGGTATTTATACAAAATATAATTCAATGGTTGCTAAGATATAAAGCTAAATATAAATTCCAATAACTAAAACTACTAAGTTCTAGGGTCGGTACTGATGGTTGTATAGGTTCAGAATGCTGGTATTATTTAGTGTTACATCAGAATGCTGGTGCTGGAACAATTTTACGTCACCTCAGAATACCAGTGCTGGCATTATTCAGTGTTACATAAGAATACTGGTGCTGGCATTATCTAGTGTAACAAAGAACTTAGAGCAGAAAGTTCAGGATCATGGGGGCTTTATCATCATCATCACTGAAGGAGATGAGATCCGTGAATTCATCATGCAGGTCACGCATTTCGCATATGTCACATGGGATGATGTCATTGCTGATGACGTCATCACGTTCAACTATGGCAGGGAAATCGGGAACAAAGTCTGGAGCTCTCCAGTCTATGAGGTTCTCTTCCACAAAATAAGAGACAAATGTGGGGTCTTGGAGAGATCTAACCCGGATACTTGGGCCTTGGAATACTGAGATCAATCCTTACAGGAATTGGTCTGGGTTGTCCTGAAGGATAGGATGCCAGAAGTCTTCTACTTCTTTGCTATTGAGGGTGATAGTGGACTGAGCTTCTGTAGTCACTCTGGCTTCTAGTGCATTAATATGGTGAGATGACAGGTCTCTGAAGTCTGAGACTCTAACATACTCCAAGTTGGGGATTGACCATGGTGTATGCCTGAAGATTTGATAGATCTTCTTAGCTGTCCTTATTTCATATATATCCATGGGAGTGGCATCTTGTAGCTCTTGGGTGCTGGCCTGTGGGAACTCCCAGCAGAGGAGGTTTCCTATTTCATACTCCTGCCACATTTGGAGATATTCGGTAGCAATGGTGATCCTTGTTTCCATTTCGTGGTGGTAGAGAATGAAGTAATAAGGGTCTGCAGTACCCAGGTTGATACTGGGAGTCCTTCTTGAGTGGGTCCCCATGGCTCTTCTGATGTCTTGGAATATCCTTTCTTCAACTGAGATACCTTGGTAGTTCCTTGACCTTGAGGTTTGGCAGACAGCAGGCATTTCATTTATGGTAAGTCTTTGAGCTATTTTGGGATTAGTGGTTCTTATTGGTTGCTGCTACTGTGGTTCCTTAATCCTTTTTATATTCTTCAGAATGCTTGTACTGTAGTCACAATGACTCACAGTTGGTCATTATTGCTCATCTCATATACCATATGATCTTCTCATACTCCGATCTGGTGGCTTTATAAGGAAAGGCTGTCTTCTGTGCTGATGTCATCATTCTGGGGTCACCATTATATTATATATAAGAAGAATTAAAGTCTCTATATATATTAATTATTAGATACTTAATATAATTTCTGTTAAAAACTGATATATACTCTCATATATTAATAAACTACTCAATTAAGTATATAATGTTAAAATATTTTTACTCATCAATCTTATATCTAGACATTACTAAATTTATATTAAAGAAGAAGATAGTTTAAAGATAGTATTTTAGATAAGATTTAGATATTATAAATTTAATATATTATCTTTTAGTCTCACTAATATACTAGTAACTATAATAAACTATATATATATTAATTGAATTAATATATTTCAGATAATTAGAGATAACTATCAGTCTTAAGTTCTGAGTTCTATAGGAAAGCACTAAGTTTTAAATATCTATTATTGAGATATCCAAGTATTACTTTTAGGTTCTTATACTAGACAGAAATATTATACTTATATTTCAAGTTAATCAGACTTAGAATCATTGAAAGTCAGATCTAAGAGGTCTTGATAAGAATATTTTTTTATTCTTATAAGAGGAAAATAGAGCAAAGGTTATAATATACTCAATATAGAGAGTATTTATATAGATTTGGAGCTATGGCTAAATATAGTATATGAGTATATTTCTATATAGTTATACTATATATATAATATCTATAACTATTATATTAGAAATTTTATTATAAATTCCATTATAATTTTCAGTAACTTATTATTATATAATAAACTGTTATATTCTTCTCTTTTTTATCAGAACCTACTTATTAGATTCAATACTAAATTCTAGATACTCATTAAACTGAAGGACTATATACTAAATTATTTAAAAAGTAATATTACTTTAGTATTTATCAGTCAGATTAGTAATGTTTTTAGGAGATATTCCTCAAAGATAGTTAAGAACTTAGAATTGAGTACAGAAAAAGACATATAGTTTTTTTATAATAATATAGATATAGTTATTAATAAAAAGACAAGATAGTTACTTGATCTTACTAAGAGTAGCCTATTGACAGATAATCTATTCTATCTTATAGTATTTCTTTAGTTCTTATTGATAGCAGAAAGCTTGAAACTACTAAATTCTTCTAAGGTATTATTGGGCTTCATTTGGGTCAGAGTTTCTAAAGATTCATATGTTGATAGAAAGTAGCTCAGTAGAAGTACAGTGAGGGTCAAAAATGGGCCAATGTTATATAATTATTACTTTATAAATTTATTATAATTTAAATATAAATATTATTGAATTGATATTTTAGCCAATAATAAAGTAATTATATATCTTTTAGAA
>RBNI01005940.1:0-11923 GCA_003990745.1 Jimgerdemannia flammicorona
AAAAAAAAAAAAAAAAATTATTATTATTAAATGAGTAGACAATAGAGGAAAAGGTTTTAGTGAGATATAATGCTGATATGGTAGATATGAAGGTCAGCAGCAATAAGAAATAATCAGTTTATATAAATTTTCATAATAGAACAAGAAGGCAGAATAAAGTATATTCCAAAGTAAGATATAATAGATCTGTAACCTATCCATAGCATAACAATATATGATAGTCTTTATTCAAAATTAAAAACAAAGTTTGAGTACAAGAGATATGGAACTAACTCTGAAATTCCAGAATCAGAATGGTGCATAAGTATCTAGACCTTGCCCAAATCAAAACAAAAGTCCAAATCAGGCATCATTGATCTACACATGTGACTGGCCATTAAAAACCCAATATAGAAATAATTGGAAAAATATATCTGTCATCTGATTTAATATTATACATATATAAACAAATGCTAAAAACAGAACTTGACCAATGATGATTATGTATTATCATATAATTTTCACTTATAGGGTTAAAAATCCAAAAATCATTGGCATCCAAAGGTACAGACATCAGGTCTAGAGTCTTGTGACTAGAGCAGAGTAGAGCCTCAGCACCAGAGCAAGTAAAGTGAGCAGAGATAGACAGGTATCACAGAGTATAGGTATGCAGATATCAGGTCTAGAACCTCACACTGGAGGTTGTTCAGTAATTTTTCATGTTTTTAAACATTGTAGGCAGTGTAGTCTTCAAGGAGGACTTAGCATGAAACTGGTAATTGAGATAGCATTAAGTATAGTAAAACTATTCTTCCAGACAATGATTAGTCATCAAGCAGTTATAGGGAAACCAAAATGAAGTAAAGCGATACATAGAGTCTTATCAGACTATTGATGTAGCCTTTGGGCCATGTCATATTGAACAACAAGTAACAGAGGAGGGAAAGTGGAGTGGGGGATAGAGGGGTGGGAAATAAGGAGAGAGGTTAAAAGTGAAGTTCAAACCTCAAGCCAATCAACCAAACTCAATTGAGTAGTTATAATATCAATAGAGTATTCTTTCCTGTGAACCAGGAATTCAGCTAGAGACTGATACTCATCAAGCCAATCATGGCAAGATGAGTAGAGTAGTAATAGATGGCAGGTCTCATTAATAATACATAGACAGAGTGTCTTCCTGAGATAATTACTCAACTAGTTGACAAACTGAGTACTATGTGGGAACTTGGTATAACAGTCTATGCAGAATGGTACAACTCAGATTTCCAGGTCCAAGTAATAGTATAGTCTGGTAGACAAGACTTCCCATTCAATATGATGGTATGGGGAATATACAGTACCAAAAACCGAGGCCAAGTCCATAATTGTAGGTGTAAAGACAATTAAGTTATCAATAAAGTAGTAGAACTTTAGCCTGGTAGCAATAGCTTAGCTGAGCAGATGATTGGGTACTTATAAGATATGTTACTCATGAGTAAAGCCAATAAGATTGGCAAGATTCAAAGTACAATTTGTTCCCATAACAATGCTAGTTACTGAGCAGAAGGAACTGATGGTGGATGTGAATGTTGTACAAGTCATAACTATGTGGATAAGGCCTAGAATGACTTCAAGCAATAAAGAGCCAGAGGGGAAAGCTATAGTCGATAAAAAGATAAGGCTGTCAATATATTCATCTAGTGTGATCCTAGTGTAGAATATGGCAAAATCTCCAGTAGCAATATAGTAGCAATCTGACATGTCTATGTAATCTGATCAAACTAATTGTAAAAGTTCTAATATATTATATAGAGGTAAATAATGTAAATATTCCACATTATGGTATAGATGAGATAACTACAGATAGAGAAAGTAAGATAGAAAATATGAAATCTCAGTTGTGAGAGAGTTAAAAGCATCAATGATAGGGCACTATACCACTTGTGCCTCTTTGTATGTATATCTTGGGCAGTATGTGAAACACAGGTAACTTGCAATCATTAGGCTCTATAAGGTGTTCTCAAATCAGTATACAACTTCAATCACTGATGCAGAATTCTAGTAGACTAAGCAGGACTAATCTCACTGATTCCTTAATATTATCAATCTTAGAGAAATCATTCATATATACAGGATTGTGAAGGAGAGACTGAAGACCATCAAGATATAAAACATGCAAAATTATAGCAAACCCCAGATTTTTGTTAGTAAGATAGACTGGGAATTCATTATGAGTATAGATGTCTTTGAGAAGGCATCAGACCTTCTTCTGTACAAGTGTACCAGATACATTCATTGAGTATTGAATGGCTTAATTTAACACAGTGCTCATATGAAGCATAATTTGCATATTTTCAATAAAGTGCAGTGGTCACCATTTCGATAGCACCTAGGCAGAGATCTCCAGAACATCATCAAGATTACTCATAGAGGTCCAGAAGGTGGTAAGGTCAAGACATCGTTGGAATGATGTCAATGAAATCAGATCAATAGTGCTATTTATCAAAACTGACCCAGAGAGAACAAACTTAGGATCAAAGTTTAGCATATACATGAGCTCAGAGGTAAGCTCAGATAGAGGTATATTAGTAACAAAGCTCTCCTCAGTAAACATTCAAAACTAAGAGACAAAAAACTGACTCAATCAAGAACTAGTAAGAGTAGACAAGAAGGGAAAATTCTGAATTGGTGTCAAGGCTGCTATCTCATATAGAATGGGGACATTGGGGTCAAACCATACTGTCAGAAAGTCATATAAGACCTCTATGCTAGAGACCTCTAGTTTTTTGAAGCTAGAGGACAGATGTTGCTAGCATTATACCAGATGATATATATGATATTTAGCAATAGTACACTTATTGTATTGCAGCATAAAAGCTCTGGTAGTGCTCTTAGATGAGCAGCTCAAAGTCAATGAGTAGCTAGTCTCAGTAGAAGCAGATGAAACAGATGAGAAAGACAAAGCCTTATATGCTTGCTTGACCCCTTTTACAGAACCCTCTGATTAGGTAAGAGATAGGGGGCAAGGACTCCAGTGGGCCTTCATGGGCACACCAAGACATTCAGAACAGTTGTGGTAGTTTAGTGCAATGGAGGCCAAAGTCATGCTTACCCCCTTAACCTTTCTTATAGTATCCGCAGATATGGTGGTAGAGGATCAGAGAGTGGTGACACTTTTTTTTGGCTGGGCAGAACTAGTGACAGCAGAAGCAAATGTGTATTTAGCACCTGGAGTAACAATCTTGAGATGCTTCCCAAGCTCCTCAACTATAACTTTGTAGACAGTAGTGGCAATCCCTTCTTGAAGAGATGAGGATGTGAGAACTGTCAGGTAGACTTTAGTAGTGGCAGCTTTGATAGTAGTGGCAGCAGCAAGGCAGTGAGATTAATGCATAATAATATCAAAACCATGAAGCAGAAATAAGTTTGTCTTGGCTCTCTCTGTCAGTAGCAGTAAAGATGACAACATTCTTGCTAAGCCCTTGGGAGACATTGGCAAGAAGTCCAAAAAAGGTGAGTACTTCTGTAGATATCTCTATGGCTTCATTGATTTTAACACACCAGTCCTTAGTGTGCTGAGTGGCAGCATTATTATCAGTCATAACAGTCTTCATCATGGCCTCAATATGGCACTTGGCTTCTGCAGATGTAGTAGCAAGAATAGCATCATGCTGTTCCTCCAAAAGGAGGACAATTACAGCTGCAACCTTCTTAAAAGAGGTAAACTTCCTGTCTGCAAGTTGGGTCTGCAAAAAGGCAGTGCAGTGCTCACATACAGTAGCTATCTCAAGAGCATGGAGAACTCCAAGTACAAGCAGCATAGAAGGAAGCAGAGACCTCAATAGAAGAGGCAGCCAAGTAGACAGCCAGGTTATTAAACTTTACCAAGTCAGTAAAGAAAGCAGTAAAGATAGCAGTATCACTATCTACATTCATGTTATCTATCATGTTGTGTATTATTAAATAAGTAGACAATAGAGAAAAAGGTTTTAGCAAGATGTGATGCTGATATGGCAGATATGAAGGTCAGCAGTAAAAGTCAAGTAGTAAGAAATGTTCAGTTTATGTGAATTTTCATAATGGAACAAGAAGGTGGAATAAAGTATTTTCCAAAGTAAGATGTAATAGATCTACAATCTGTCTACAGTACTATAATATGTAATGGTCTTTATTTAAAATTGAAAACAAAGTTTGAGTATAAGAGATACAGAACTAACTCTGGAATTCTAGAATCAGAATAGTGTATAAGTACCCAGACCTTGCTCTGATCTAAACAAAAGTCTGAATTGGGTATTATCAATCTATACACATGATAGACCATCAAAAACCCAATATAGAAACAATCAGGAAAAGGTATTGATCACATGATCTAATGTTACACATATATAAACAAATACTAAAAATGAAACTAGACTAATGATGATCATATATCATCATATGATTATTACTTATAGGTTTAAAAACCCAAAAATTATCAATACCTGAAGGTGTAGATATCAGATATAGAGCCTTGTGACTGGAGTAAAGTAGAGCCTCAGCACTAGAGTGAGTGAAGCAAGTGGAGGTAGACAGGCATTATAGAGCATAGATATGCAGACATTAGGCCTAGAGCCTCATGCTAGAGATTGTCCAGTGATTTTCATATTTTTAAACCTATAAGTAATAATCATGTAACAACACATAATCATTATTGGTTTAGTTCTGTTTTTAGCATTTGTTTATATATATGTAATATTAGATCACATAACTGGTACCTTTTTCTGATTATTTCTATATTAGGTTTTTAATGATCTATCATGTGTGTAGATCAATAATGTCTGATTTAGACTTTAGTTTTGATCAGGGCAAGATCTGGATATTTATGCACTATTCTGATTCTAGAATTCCTAAGTTAGTTTTATATCTCTTGTACTCAAACTTTGTTTTCAATTTTGAATAAAGACTATCATATATTGTGGTGCTATAGGTGGGTTGCAGATCTATTGTATCTTGCTTCAGAAAATACTTTATTTTGCCTTCCGATTCCATTATGAAAATTCATATAAACTGATCATTTCTTACTATTTGACTTTTATCACCAACCTTCATATTTGCTGTATCAGTATCATATCTTGCTAAAATCTTTTCCTCTATTGTCTTCTTATTTAATAATATACAACATGATAGACAATATGAATGTAGATAGTAATGCTGCCATTCTCACCACTTTCTTTGCTGATCTGGCAAAGTTTGATGACCTGGCTATCTACTTGACTACCTTTTCTATTGAGGTCTCTGCTTTCTTCTGTACTGCTTGCACCAGAGTTCTCTATGCTCTTAAGGTACCTACTGTATATTAGTGCCACACTGCCTTTTTGTGGGCCCAACTTGCTAACTAGAAGTTTACTCCTTTCAAGAAGGTTGCTGCTATGATTGCTTTCCTTTCAGAGGAACAGCATGATGCTACTCTTACTATTATATCTGTAGAAGCTAAGTGCCATATTGAGGTCATGATCAAGGCTGTCACAACTGATAATAATACCACTACCTAGCATGCTAAGGACCAGCATATTAAAATTGACAAAGCTATAGGGGTATCTACAGAAGCACTTGTCTTTTTTGGGCTTCTCACTGATATCTCCCAAGAGCTTGGCAAGAATGTTGCCACCCTTACTACCTCCAATAGAGCTAAGACAAACTTATTTTTGTATTGTAGTTTTGATATTATCATGCATCAATCTCACTGTCTTGCTGTCACCACTACTACCAAAGTCACCACTACTGTAGTCTGCCCAACAGTTTCCATATCAGAAGAGATTGCTGCTACCACTCACAAAGTCATAGTTGAGGAGCTTGGGAAGTACCCTGAGGTTGTTACTCTAAATGCTAAATGCACATTTACTTCTGCTGCCACTGGTTCCACCTAGTTGAAAAAGAGTGACCACACTTCCCGATCCTCTATTGCCATACCTGTGAGTGTCATGGGAAAGGTTAAGGGGGTGAGCATGACTTCAGCCTCTACTGTATTAAACTACCACAACTGTTCTGGATGTCTTGGTGTGTCCACAAAGGCCCACTGGGGTCCTTGCCCCTTACCTCCTGCCTCATAAGAGGGTTCTGTAAAAGAGGTCAAGTAAGCATGTAAGGCTTCGCCTTTCCTGTCTATTTCATCCACTTCTACCAGGACCAGCTGCTTGTCAACTTTGAGCCACTCATCTAAGAGTGCTGCCAGAGCTTTTGTGCTACAGTGCAATAAGTATACTACTGCCAAATATCTACATTACTGGTGATATCTATCCAATAGCTTCAAAAAACTAGAGGTCTCTAGCCTGAAGGTCTTATATGACTTCCTGATAGCATGTTTGGCCCCAATGTCCCCATTCTATATAGAGTAGTGGTCTCAATACTAATTCAGGATTTTGCCTTTATGTCTACTCTTCCTGGTTCTCAATTAAGTCAGTTTTTTGTCCCTCAGTTTTAGATGTTTACTGAGAAAGACTTTGTTACCAATATACCTCCACCTTGGCTTACTTCTGAGCTCATGTATATACTGAACTTTGGCCCTAAGTTTGTTCTTCCTAGGTCAGCATTAATGAACAGTACTATTGATTCAATTTCATTATTGTCATTCCAATGACATCTCAACCTTACCACCTTCTGGACCTCTATGTGTAATCTCAATAATGTTCCAGAGATCTCTACTTAGATGCTATCAAAATGGCAACTACTATATTATATAGAAAATATACAAATTATACTTCATATCAGCATTGCATTAAATTAAGCCATCTGACTCTCAATGAATGTATCTAGCATGCTTATACTGAAGAAGTTCCAATATCTTCTCAAAGATGTCCATACTTATGATAACTTTACCATCTGTCTTACTGACAAAAATCTGGGGTTCACCATAATTCCACACACTCTATATCTTAATAGTCTTCAGTCTTTCCTTCACAATCTTGTATATGTGAATGATTTCTCTATAATTAATAATGTTAAGGAATTAGTGAGGTTAGACCTGCTTGGTCTACTGGAGTTCTGCATCAGTGATTCAAGTTGTATGCTGATTTGGAAACATCTCATAGAGCTCAATGATTGCAAGTTACTGTATTTCATATACTGTCCAAGGTATACAAAGAGGTATAAATGGTATGGTTCTCTATTATTAGTACTTTTAACTCTCCTATGAGCAAGATTTCACATTTTCTATCTCACTTTCTCCTTCTGTGGTTGGTCTATCTGTATTATAATGTAAGTTATTCACATTATTTACCTCTATATGATATATTAGAACTTTTACAATTAGTTTTATTGGATTATCTAGTTATGTCAGATTACTACTATATTACTACTAAAGATTTGAACACATTCTATACTAGGATCACACTAGATGAGTGTATTGACTGCCTCATCTTTTTGTTGATCATGATTTTTCTTTCTGGCTCTTTGCTGCTTGAAGCTGTTCTAGGCCTTATCCACATAGTCATGACTTATATGATATTCATATCCACTATTAGTTCCTTTTGCTCAGTGACTAGCATAGCTATGGATATAAATTGTGCTCTAGATCTTATCAATCTTGTTGGCTTTGCTCATAAGTTGTATATCTTGCAAGTGTCTGATCATCTGCTCAGCTGAGCTATCACTACTGAGCTAAAGTTCTGCTGCTTTATTAATGATTTAATTGTCTTTATATCTGCAATAATGGTCTTAGCCTTGATTTTTGGTACTATATATCCACTGCTCTATTCCACATAGGCTATTTTGCCAAGTTCCTGAATAGTACTCAGTTTGTTGACTGGTTGAGCAATCATTTCAGAAAGATACTCCATCTATGCATTATGAATATGGCCCACCATCTATTACTACTCTACTCATCTCACCATAATTGACTTAATGAGTATCAGTCTCTGGCTAAATTCCTAGTTCACAGAAAAGAATACCTATTGATATTATAAATACTCAATCAAGT
Organism: Jimgerdemannia flammicorona; assembly: GCA_003990745.1. Classification (NCBI taxonomy): domain Eukaryota; kingdom Fungi; phylum Mucoromycota; class Endogonomycetes; order Endogonales; family Endogonaceae; genus Jimgerdemannia; species Jimgerdemannia flammicorona. The sequence goes on from RBNI01005940.1 coordinate 7,913, forward strand.
TTAGTTATTAACTTGTGGTTCAAACTTTACTTTTAACCCCTCTTCTTGTTTTCCACTCCCCTATCTTCTACTCTGCTTTCTCTCCCCCATTGCTTGTCATCCAATATAATACAGCTCAATGACTACATCAATAGCCCAATAAGACTCTATATACTACTTTGCTTCATTTTGATTTCCCTGCAACCACCTGATGACTAATCATCACCTGAAAGAATAATTTTACTGTTCTTAATACTATCTCAAATACTAACTTCTCTCTAAGTTCTCCTTGAAGGCAGCACTACCCTTATATGCCATGTGATGTTTAAAAATGTGAAAAATCTCCAGACAACCTCTGGTATGAGGCTCTAGGCCTAATATCTATATACTTATACTTTATGATATCTATCTACCTCTACTTGCTTCACTCAATCTGGTATTAAGGCTCTACTCCACTCTAGTCACAAGGCTCTGGGCTGATGTCTGTGCCTTTGAGTGCTAATGATTTTTAGGGTTTTAAATCTATAAGTGATAATTATATAATAATACATGATCATTATTGGTCTAGTTCTACTTTTAGCATTTGTTTATATATGTATATATATATAATACTAGATCACATGACCAGTACTTTTTCCTGATTGTTTCTATATTGAGTTTTTAATGATCTGTCATATATATAGATTAATAATACCTAATTTAGACTTTTGTTTAAATTAGAGCAAGGTCTGGGTACTTATATACTGTTCTGATTCTAGAATTCTGGAGTTAGTTCTATGTCTTTTGTACTCAAACTTTGTTTTCAATTTTGAATAAAGACCATCACATATTGTAGTGCTATGGGCAGGTTGCAGATCTATTACACTTTGCTTCAGAAAATACTTTATTCTGTCTTCTCATTCCATTATGAAATTTACATAAACTAATCATTTCTTACTACTTGACTTTTACCACCAACCTTCATATCTGCTATATTAGCATCATATCTTGTTAAAATCTTTTCCTCTATTGTCTACTCATTTAATAATAATAATAAAAAAAAAAAAAAAATTTATATCCTTTAAATTAAACTAGCTCTTAATTTAATTTAAATATTTTAAATATAATAGTATTGATTTAAATTTGCTTTAATTTAATTTGTTTTAAGTATTAACAACTACTCTATCTTGCTGGTCTTACTTAGATATAACTCTCATAATATCTAAATATATATTAGTATTATATTATTGAAATATAAAATTTGGTTCCAGGCTATATAATGTAATAATATATTAACAATATTACTGATATCTACCATCTGAGTAAATATATAGACAAAGTCTATTTATATAATATTATGAGTAGCTGTAAGCATTATGAGTCCTAGATACAGTCCCGGTAAATTTGTCTTAGGGGTGTTGGGTGGGTGCTTAATGGTATTTGGGTTGGGAGAGGAATGGGACAATGACGTGGTTATATATGGTGTGGATATTGCGTTGAGCGCTAAGTTCATATCAGTAATTCGGAGCAGTTTGCAAACCAACTGCATTCTACATATTACCGAGAACTTAGGGACCCTGGAAATACGTACGCCATATTTAGTTTTACTGGGAATCATACGGATTATTCAGAAATAACTTGTAGGAGAAAATATCAAAATTATCGTGTTCAAAAATAGTGGTCGATGGGTGTCTGCTCAATCTCGTCTTTAGCAGATGGGAAAATTATACCCAATGACCTGAAATTGCTTCGCTAGCGTCTGGATGTTCTTGCGGCAGCTAGTGCCAGGCTCAAAGGCCCCAGTCAACGTTGTTCGATACATAAACCTGCGTCGGTCGAGCAGGAATTCCTTATTGGCGGGATCATCATTACGCGCCTCCTCCAAGCCTCGAACCGGTAGGCAACTCAAAAAACATAATTCCGAGTGCCTAAACGTCAACGGAAAACGGTCTCCAGCTCAGAGAGGATCCCCGGGCTCATGTATGGACGGGAGCCGATGAAAGACACTCCTTCCTTGGTTTGATCTCGCGGCGATCGAGCAAGCCCCAAACCAACCAGGATCACCTCGGGCTTCCCAGTATCCCACGAAGCTAGAGAATTGCCGCATTTGACATCGGTATGCTATAGATTCTGGAAGTGCAAAACGCGGACCGCTCCTAGAATCTGCGGGTATACATCGTGAATAAATAATTCGCGGTGCTCATCCGATCACTGGCTTGACGCAGGGTCTAGAGCAGATCCTCGTCTACACGGTCCATAACAATCACGACCCGGTTCGTCCCTCGCTCCAGTTCTTTGACGGATCAATACTCTAATACTCTATATTGTATAATGTATTTGTCAGGCATGAAGGTGTGGTTGAAGGAGTACCGCAAAGAGTGTCGACTTTAATTTATTCGGGCTCGAGAGCGTGATTAGCGGGGTAGGCGAAGTCTGCGAAGATCGAGCATCAATGATTAATGAGAGAGGTGTGGCACCAAGTTGACATTTCAAAAGTAGTAGGCACAGCGACAGCGCCTTTTATATGGAATGGTTGACTTACCGGGGTTGAGTTCCATCACCTTTGCTTCCGGCTCTAGATTTGGCTGTTGTGGGTTGTAAAGCTGCGGCGAACAAAGACATCTTCCTGGGTTACCTTTATCGTTCCTTAACACCGATGCTAGTCGCGGACCCATGAACTCACCACGTTGGTTGTCTTTGTAACGAGCGAAAAGCCAAAAAAAAAAAAAAAATAGGCTTTGGACGTCTCAGATGTGAAGCTTGTTTTACAAGTTATTTACAGTGGAATATTGAATATCGACGACGTGTGGCAATAAGTCGACCCGTCCGACAAGAGAAATGTATTTAGGGTGCGAAATGAAATGATGTTAGTTCGGAAGAAGGAAGACATCGATCTGGCAGGTCCGAACGAAAAGACAGCATGCATGGTATACGATTTCAATTTCATCCCTGCTTTTCAACCGATACGCTTGTTCACAAAAATACCAGATCTTTGACCTACCCGGCGCTGAAGATCCAAGGACCTGGACACAGCATTATCTCTGAACAACCTAGCCATATTTTATGACAACCAAAAGCCAGTGCTTCTGTGAAGCGGGCTCTTGCAATCCGTGAGAAGGTGTCAGTATCGAGACACCCAGACTCAACAAATCTAGCTAGGTATCTTTTTGCCATTTAGTGATATTACTAGGGAACTGGTATTTCCCATCACTACTACCGGTTTACCAATTCCAAAATAGACGTCTCCCATTTCCTAAAACCCAACCCTTGGCAAACTATGCTGATTTAGTATTTGTTTTGTTTTTCATAATTTTATAAATCTTTTTATTGCATAAATTTCATCTATCCACAAAACATTAACCTCGAATCTGACCATCAAACAATGGCAACCACTACAAAACGACACCCACCTTGCCTCATCATCGCGCTGGTTTGTCATCTAGAATGTTCGATAAACTCTGGACGCCTGGGCCTGGACGCCCTTCAAGTGACACAGTGTAACGCTTTTTTGATAGGGTTCGACATTTGCTTATTATATATCATTTAATTAGCTTATATAAATCATATCTTAGTGTTTATGGCACACTCAACGTGGTGTGATAGTAAAACAAAATGGTGGCTTGGACAGCGCCCTTCATTGCCAATGCGGCCCAACATACGCTCAAAACGATCAAGAACCGCGACACATGCACCCATCCGGCAAGCCTTCTGACGCTCAAGATGGCAGAGAGGAGGTTAGCGGTGAACCCCTTGGGTGGGTTGACATACCTTGGGCGTCATTTGTGTTTTCGTTGCCGCCGTCGCAGCGAGGGTTTTTCGGATACTGTATGGACAAAGAACTTTGCCGACTTATTTCCTCCTTGTTCATACCCTCTCCCTTCCTAACACAGTCGAACGTTGGCTCTAGTTTCGCTACGCGCTGGACGCGCGCTGGACGACGCGCTGCCCTACGCGACTCGGTCGGAGCCGCGGCCTTATTTACATGTATGTTTCGAACTCCCATTCGTTCATCGCAGCATCGACAATCGCTCACTCGCGCGTCATTCCCCCGTC
>RBNI01005941.1:0-11921 GCA_003990745.1 Jimgerdemannia flammicorona
AAAAAAAAAAAAAAATGGGTCCAATACTATTCAGAGAAGGAGAGTGAGTTTTGTACAATTTCTTTATTTTAGAAGAGGCAATGGCTACATGTCAATATACCTATACTGATTGAGTATATAGCAGTATCTGTTTTGGAGTAGTATTTTCTGAGCTTAGAGCAACCACCACAGTATCTCTCTGATCTGGGCTTAACTATATAAATTACTATAACCCTCTAGTCTGTCCTCAAGCTTGTCCTCTAGTCAGTCAACTAAAAGGTTATATACTAGTATTACAGAGCTTATTGTTGGAGTGGTTTTTTTGACTATATCCTTCATACAATTATCAAAACACTAATAGTTATGTGTAGTGAGATATTATATTATATAGAGGTAGACAAAATGAGTGTAGAATTAGAGTAATCATCACTTACTTCCAAAACTCTAACAATATTCCTAAGTATATCCCACTCACTTTCACTTATAGCCTCACTTCATATTTCTCTATCAACAGTAACTGTTAAATCTATTGGCTTTTTTTATTTTGTTTTTTTAAAAAAAAAATTCTCAATCATCTGAAACAATTTGCTTTAGCTGACTGAAAAAAAGAATATATATCATAGCAAACTCCAGTATATGCTAGATCATTGTAAATATCAAGTTCCAATACATATAGATGTCCAATATCAGCTCTTTCAGGGCTAAACTAATTACTTTACACTATGCAGCAAATTTGTCTCATTATTGTGAAAATGATTAGACTGATACAATTAGTTTATATAGCTTAGAAACTATACTCAGGACCCCCTTCTCTTTCAGATGTTGTGTCTATATATGTAAGATAGTCCTAAACAGCAAAGTTCAGTACATGGGCCTAGCATCACATATGACAGCTTTCTATACTAAAGGCCACATTTTTCTATTTGAGACTAGCTGCTGAAACTTAGAAAAACAATGAGTTATTTATAATATTATCTATCATAATGGTCAAAATCTGTACTTGAAATATTCAGTTGGCAAATTTATGTAAAAATAAATAACTATTAAAATCTGTTTTATTTTAAGACCTCTCTCAAAATATCAACATAATGGCAAGTCTCTCTTTTTTACCTTAGTTGTAATTCTAAGCTTCTAGATATAACTAATAAAAGTATCTATGATGTTTTTTTCAGAATAAGAGCCAGCAAGTTTGATGAAGTTAGAATAAGAATTCATTAGATCCAGTGTATTACCCTATAGTGCACTAGTCCTCTTTATTATCAAGAAAGAAGACCTGTAAATATATATTAATTATTGAGACCTTAATGAACAGACCATCAAGTACTATTGCCTACTACCCAGAATTGATGAAATATTTGATAGACTTACCAATCCATAATTCATAAGCTCTTTTGATCTATAAAATAGCTATTGGCAAATTGCTATAAAGGAAGAAGACATCTACAAGACAGTCTTCTGAACTCACTATAGATATTTTGAGTTCTTAGTTATGCCTTTTGGCTTAACTAATGCTCTTGCAATCTTCCAGATACTGATGAATACCATCCTATATCTGTATCTAGACAAATTTATTATCTACATTAATGACATTCTAGTCTTTAGCAAAACTCTGGAGGAATATCTTGAACATCTTGAACTGGTACTACTGAAACTCCAAGAAAACTGACTCTTCACAAAACTCAGCAAATGTGAATTCCTTCTGAAAGAAATTCAATTCCTTAGACACATTGTTACACCCAATAGAATCAAAGTAGACCTCAGCAAAATCTCTGTAATCAAGAAATAGCCCAGACCCAAGAAGCTGAAGGACCTCTAGTCATTCCTAGGACTAGTAAACTATTACTAGTAATTTGTTGCAAACTTTGCCAAAATTGTTACTGCTCTTATCTAAATGACTAAGTACAGCAAGAAAAAAGAACAGCCCTAGACTACAAAGTAAGAAAAAGACTTCAACAATCTTGCAAATTGGAGATCGGAACAAAACATAGCCTTTCAAGTATTGAAAGATGTCTTGATAACCACTCCAGTACTTCAAGTGGCAAATCCTGCCCTACTATATGAAGTTGCCACTAATGCCTCTGATTTAGCTCTTGGAGTAGTACTTATATAAGAAGAATACCCTGTGGCCTACCACTCCCACAAGTTCAATGATACTAAAATCAACTATATAATCTATGAGAAGGAAATGCTAGTCATTATAGACACTCTGATCAAATGACAACTATACCTAAAAGAAGCATACTTTACTATATTGACTGATTATAAATTATTAGTCAATATTAAAACCCAGACTACCCTTTCCCAAAAGTAAGCCAGATGGATGAAAGTACTCACCAACTTTGACTATGAAATCCAGTATCATCCTAGTAAGAAAAATATTATTGCTAATATAATCTCTAGACTATCAATCAAAGAAATTATCCAAACCCTCACATTAATTACCAACTCTATTATGGAACAAATTATTACAGTATGTGCTGATAATAAAAAAGCTCAAATACTTTAAGAAATCCTGAGTAGTGATAATACTGACAAGTACATCTAGTATCATCAATATTAACTGAAGAACAATACTATCTACTATAAGAACAGATTGTATATTCCTAACAATCAAGATCTCTGAAGGACTATCTTATTTAAATGTCATAATGCCCCTACAGCTGGACATTTAGAATTTGACAAATACTATGAAGTTATTTTCCAAAACTTCTATTGGCCCTATATAGCAGATTAGCTAAAGACCTATATCACTTCCAGTAATGTCTATCAATATAACAAGTCCTCAACACTAGTAAAACCTGGTCTACTCTACTTTATCTCAGTACTATCTGCTAATTGAGAACAAATCTCTATAGACTTTATTGTACAACTGCTTTAAACTAAGAATGGAAAAGATACAATTATTGTCTTTATAGACTATTTTAGCAAATAAGCCTATTTTGTGCCAACTACTACTATTGCAACAGTATTAAATATAGCCATACTCTTGTTTGACAATATTTTCTACTATCATAGTCTCCCTAAGATTATTGTTAATAACTAAGATCTGAAGTTCACTAGCCATTTTTGGAAAGCCCTCTATACATACCTTAGAATTTCAGTAGCTTGGAGATTGTGTGCTTACAGATTCACTATTATATCTCTATCAGTAGTTACACTACTGTCCTCAGCCACAGCTCCTTCTGCCCCTATGCTTGCTTCCCTAGGTATAGGACTCTCTATCCTTCTCAGGTTAGTCTTATCTTTTCTCTTAGCTATACCAGCCCAAGTACCTACTGGTCATCCTCTCTCCTTCACCTTATCAGCAAAATTTGCAGACTTAGATCTGTCCTCATTTCTACCTGATATCAGTCTCTCTCCAGATCTCTCACCACTATTCACACCTCCAAAAGTACCTATTCCTAGGCTGTAACTTCTCCTTACATACTGCTAGCTAAATGCTTCAGATCTATCTGACTCAGCATACCTATCAGAACTCTTACTCAATAATATATTACTAGTATCTTTTCTCTAAGTTGTATTGAAAAGTATTAATTGAAGTTTGTATAATATAAATTATATCAGAGAAAGATAGATTGAATTGAAGTATTATTAGTACTATGAACTATTAAAGACTGACCTATTAATATATATTTTTGCATATGTATTTGCATACATATGTATTTATATATATGTGTTTATATATATAGATATATCTAGTATATAAGTTATGTAGAGAATTCAAATTGGAGGATTCAGATTAGAGGATTTGAATGAGATAATTTAGATTGAGTGATTCAAATTGAGTAGTTCAGATTAAGTGATTTAGATTGAGTAATTCAGATTGAGTGATTTGAATTGAGTAATTTGGATGAAGTGGTTCAGATAGAGTAGTTTAAATAGAGTAGTTCAGATAGAGTAGTTTAAATAGAGTAGTTCAGATAGAGTAATTCAGATAGAGTATTTGAATTAATCTGAATTGATTTAAATTATTTCAGATTTGAGATTTAGGTCAAACTATTATATAATAAACTAAATCTAGATTTAATTCAAATTGACTCATTTAGAGTACTAAATCTAGGCTAGCTATTATCTAGTAGCTTGACTATACATATCAGATATAGTAGAGCATTATTACCTATATCTCATTCTGTATACTATACTCTCTCTACTACTAGAGAGAAAGTAACTATATATCTATGATCAAAGATATATATCCAAAACTCCAATATATATATAAGACTATACTTGAGCTAAATAAAATAGCCTCTGCTGTCTAAATAAATTAATAGATAAAGAAAAAACTCCTTCAAAAATACAGAATGATAAGTAGGACCTAGTTCTCTCTAATAAGGTAAATAAAGGACTTATATATAGGACAGAAGGAGACTTTTAATATTCTACTACTCAAGTCTATAGACTTTAATTATATTATTATATCAGCTCTCAGTTCTAGTTAAGTATAGCCAAAATATCTGATCTAGATAGCCTCAGATTCTCTGACTACTCTCAATAATTAGAGCTCAATTTTACATATTACTAAAAATAATCAATAGTAATACCTACTATCTAATCATCTCATATTAATCAGAAGACTCTATTAATGTAATATCCCAATCTAGTACTCTACTGATTTATCATTATTACTCTTCTTTCTATCTACATATAATAGCTATCTTTTCTCTCATCCTGATCTTACTCAAAAATAGTCATCTATATTAGAACTATACTTATTAAAAAACTTATCAAAGTTCAGAGGACTCTACTATAGATATAAGGATCTGTAGATAATCTATACTAGTACTTAATACTTAAGATTAGCTAACTCTCTATATAGCCCATAATATATCAAGATGATATCTTATTGATAATAATAAAAGGAAGAAACTATATCAAAATAGATATACTTCAGATATAGCTAGAGATTAAACTTAAGTAATAGAGTATTAAAGATCTTCTTTTACCTTATATATATTCTTTTAACTATAGATAAGATCATCTTTTAAAATCATTTAGCAGACAAATTAAGGTTTGAAAAAAATGATTTTTTAAAATATTGTTTTTCTGTTAAAAATATATCTCAATTTGTTTAAAAAAAATTTTTTTATCAAAGATAGAATTATTATATAAAAAATTATTAATAAATTTTTTTTTAAAAGCTATTATGATTTTAAAAAATTATAAACTTTTAAAATCTTGTCTCTAAATATAAGTACAAAACAGTCAAAGAAATATGTCCTCTACTTATCTCATTAGAGAGAATTAAACTCTATCTACTATTCTATATTTCTTAAAGAGTTTTCTTTATCCGTTACTCTATTTAAGATAGCAAAAGCTATTTTATTTAGCTCAGATATGGCCTTATATATATATTGGGATTTTGGATATATATCTTTAGTTATTAGTATATGGTTACTTTCTCTCTAATAGTAGGAAGAGCATGGTGTACAGAATAAGATACAGACTAATATATGTAAGTTCTACTATATCTAGTATTAGGCAATAGCTAGCCTAGATTTAATAAGGGTATAGTATTTGATAGAGAAGTGGAGGAGGGTTTTGGCCTATATAGTCTAGATTCTCTTTCAATAAAAATCTATGGAACTTGAGACTATTAAAAATAAAAAATAAAATAAAATAAAAAATAAGTCTCTATTAATAAAAATTTAGTAATAATAGATCCTTTATCAATAGTCTCTACGAGAATTCAGCAACTATGAGCATTTAGAATTTCATTACTGATCTATCAGAAAAACGATCTTTTTAATTGATATTTATCAGTAATATGTGACTGAAAAAAAATCGCCAGTGGCATACTTTTTATGAGAAAACCCAATTTCAAAGAGGTATTAAAGAGACGGCAAAGCCACTATTACGATTTTCGGATCACAATGATATTGTTACAGCGTTGCGTCCAGAGCCCTATTATGAGGCGCTTGTCGTCCACCGCACAAGCCAAAAACTACACTCCCCCCGCCTCCGTCATCGTCCCCTCTCCGCAATACCCTACTCCCGTCGCCAAGAAGCATAACCTCGTCCAAATCCTCTCAGAAGAGCAGATGCGCCGTCGCGACACGGATGGCCGCATGCACCTCTTCTCGCGCAAGAACCCGCACTGCGTTGTACCCGGCTCTGTTCTGCTTGTCGAAAACTCCACCTCTCTATCAAAGAACACCACGACTACCTTCATGGGCATCGTCATCGCCATCAGCCGCAAAGGGATCGACACCAGCTTCACGCTGCGCAATATCGTCATGAAGGTTGGCGTCGAGCAGCGCTTCTTCCTGTACTCGCCCATGCTCAAGACCATCAAAGTCTTGCAGAGGTCATCCGAGAACAAATTTCGAAGGGCGAAACTCTACTATCTGAGGGATCAACCTGGGAAGGTGTTCCAGCCGTTGCAAGGGCTATGGAAGCAAGAGCAAGCGGAGGTGGCGGGTGGCAATGCGCGAAAGTGAGGATGTATTTTAGTTTGAACTTACAAAGCGACGCGAGTAGAAAGGTGTTTTGTAGGGCGATAGGGAGCCAGAAACTTTGTATACGATATTTGAAGTATAGACTTAGATCCTCTCGCCAAAACTTCTAACCGTGGTTCCCGTTCTTACGATTTCCAAATTACATCTATGCGAAAAGTTCATTACAATTGAACGTGCCATATTATACAGTTTACGAGCAGGACACACCAAAAATGCTGCACTCCCTTCATAACTTTAACTTGCTCGCTTTCTTGTCCTCTTGCGCTCCTTTTTTCTTATTGGCCGGCCGTTTGTTGCCATCCTTGTCGATGAAGGTAACATTCTGTTGCAGTTGGCATGATCGAAGTGTTAAACGTGAGGCGAAAAGAACTTGTGCAGATCAACCTTTACAGTACATCGTGTAAAAATATGGCAAACAAACAGATAAGACCACATTACCTTCTGCCCTGCCAACGTTGCCACGGCCTTCTCCTTCTTCTGCCTCTCCGCCAACGCGGGATTCATCTTCTCCGCCACCTTTCTCGCCTTGGCCTTGAGCACCAACTCGTTCTTCTTTGCCCTCTTCATGGCCGCCCGCTGTCGCTTTCTCTCTGCCTGGTCCATTTCAGTTTCGCCCTTCACCAATCCCTTCTTGTCGTATACTTCCTCGGGCGCCAGTAGCGTCGCGTCCGACACGTTCACGGGTATGACCTCCTCCATAGAGATTGCGGGCGCGTCCGAGATGACTGCGATTTCGGGTTTTGGCTATTGAGGGAAAGGAGTGGGAAATGGATTGGAATAGCGCCAGTAGTGAGCATTTGTCAAGCGAAGTAGCGGATCCAGAGCAAAGCGTATACTAATGAGAACTTGTTGGGTGACATACCGGTTTGGGTGTATAATGGAAATTGCTCAATGCGTCCAACTTCTGGCACAGATCGCGAAACATGTTATCGATCTCTTGATGTTCTTTCTTGAGTGCCTTGTCCTTCTCATTCGCTATTCCGCCCACCGTGGTCTCCTTTACGTAATCGTCCTCGTAGATCTCTGCCAGGGACTTTTTGGATTTTTCGTCCGATAACTCAACTCTCTTCGATGGCAGATACGGACGGAAAGTTGGGTCGGCTTTACGTTCAACGTCATTGAAGGCGTTCTGGGTGAAAGTCCATTTCATAGTGTGACCCACATTAGATATGATTGTTAGCATGATTGTCAGCATTGTCAGCTACTTACATCGAGAATTCGTCGCTTGATCATTTCTTCCAACGTTTCGGTTGTCTCTTGCGTGATAACTGGGACGGGCTGTACAACACAAACTTTTAATCAACTTCAACACCATCCGATACGGTGCGTGTGGCCATAATAATAATAATAATAATAATAATATATCGTCCCCTTCACCTTGACAACATGTTCAAACTCCAAGTCCTCCTCCAATAGACTGTTCAATGGCCGGGCTTTGCTTGATGCCTTGATAATTTACGTCAGGGTGCGCGTGTCAGTAAATAGGAATAATAATAATAATAATAATAATAAACATCTGCAAGAACCGGCCTTTTAATCTATTAGATGACATTACACTGGTGGGAGAAGAGAAGAAAAAGAAAAATGAAGTTACCTCGCCGCCTAATGTCCAATCCTTCTCCCCTACATTCGCACTCTCCAGCGCCTCGATTTCCCGCTTGATTCTTTCCATATTTTTTTCATGTGCCGACTTGCTAGCATCCGCCTCATCCTCGTCCTCGTCCTTGGCGAAAAGGTTGCTCACTCTCGTGGCCTGCTCTTCTTCTTGATCCTGCTCTCTAACGTCCATCTCTTTTCGGTCTGTTCGCTTGCCCGCGTAATGTTCTGTACTAAAGTGAATCGACTTCTTGTTATTGCGCTTGCCGACGCCACCATGAGGCCGCGCAGGTGCTTCGAAGAAGTCGCTGAACATCACATCTGAGGGAAGAGTGTCATATGCAGATTGATTTGAGCATCGACATTGTGGAATGCATCGCTTTATAATGCATGAATAAGGGTGAAAATCGAACTCACCATTAGCATTCGTATCATCCATATCCTCGTCTTCGATCTTATCCGGATCTTCGTCGAGATCAATATCGTCGTCCTCATTCTCATCCTCTTCCTGATCATCTTCTGACATCATATCACGCTCCTCCTGCCGTTCAGACCAGTCATTAAACTCGTCGAGATTGAAAAAGGCATCGTCTACTTGGGATGTTCGAGCAGGGCGTTTTGATGTGGATGAACTTATTGTGAAATCCGAATAAAACGTAAGCATCACTCACACAAGGTTTAAGAATGGAACATGTTGGTGCTTGTTAGCGACACCTTCATATCAGCTACGTACCGTTCAAGATCCGGATCATCAAGATTCTCGTCATCGTCATCGTCATCGTCATCGCCATCGCCATCGTCATCCTCCTCATCTTCTAAATTCCCCTCACTGTCCGTTGCTAATTCCCGCTTTCGCAGGTTTCCTTCAAACGCTGACAGCTCAATCGCATCATCGTCCATCTCATCGAGTCCAAAATCGTCAATATTTTCATCCTCTCCGTCTTCCGCTTCATCATCAATAAACCGACTCCCATTTGCTTCTCCATCATCGGTATCTTCCTGCTCCTCATCAAACACGCCGTCATCGCCCATCAATATCTCATCATCGCCTATCAATATCTCATCATCGTCCACATCCTCCTTAACCATATCTCCATTACTGTTCTTCGAATCTCGCTCGGCCGCTGCGACGAAACTATCTAACTGTTCCACAACGTAGCCCAACAAAGGCTGATTCTGCATGGCTATTTCTTCCCACACTTGTTCATGATCGAAGCCTTCAATTAAGAGCTCCGGGAAAGGAGAGAATGGCGCTGGTTCCGACTTCTTGGCTGAAGCAAATGTCGGTAGAGGCATTGTGTATAAGGAGTGCTTCAAATGAAGGAAATGATTTTGACGGGTACGGAAATGATCATTATGAACTTAAAACAGGTGTCCGGCTCACCGATGTCATACAATTTCTTCGTGGCCGAAAGTGATTGTGCGGATACGGTCGCGTCTGCCACAAAGAAGACGTGCGGCCTCTCGATCACTTTCTGCACAAACTCGCCTAATTGAAGCAGAGAGGTATTGTGCAGTTTCGCTGCGGTTGTCCTGGATGGTGCCATAGCAGGGTCATGTCGATGTCGAACGTACCATAAAGAAAAAATAAATTCCGTCCTCGGTGATGTCACATTCCTACCAAGCCACCTAGGATCACAGTGCACAGTATATACTGTTATTGTCTTTACTGTTAGTGTCTTTATTCCATGCATCCACAAGGACAAGGGTACCGCAGTTCATCGCAAACTTCATCTGACGAGTCTAAGGTACCTATGTAGCATTAAAGTCTGTACACAATTAACCAATTCACTTACTCTTGATATCATCATCCTACTGTAGAATGCACATCGTGCCTTCTTTGCCGTGCTCGCCTTCACCATTCTCGTCATCCTCGCCTTAGCATCTGATGTCGCACTAAAGGAAGCATTTTGGCGTCCAAATGAAGAGATTGCTACACGCGTGGATAGTAAACTTCAAGGATTGGATCATATAAGCGCCCAGAACCAGACTTTCACTAATACAACAAGACAAGAACCTGTTCTCCCAGCAAATTCAAATATGACCAAGATAGCAAACGAAACGGAGCCACCTGGATCGACAAGTGATGATCATTAAAATGAGAACAACGATGTCGTTGTGATCCACACATGCCGATACTATATTATATCCATTCATTGACGAACAAGAACATTGTTCGTTCTCTACAACCATGCAATGTACATACAAAACTTGTTTGCAATCCCTCCCACCTCCCAAACACTGTTTCCTGCATATTTGAAACCCTGCACCAAGTGCAAAAAACCAAATCTAATAAGCGAAGCATTCAACGTCGTCTTTTGTTGTAAAAATCGTCATCGTCGCGAGCCATGCCTTGATTTGGCCTTTTCCGCGCGCTGAAGATAAAAAGATGAGTGCGAGTATGTCGGATCTGATTAGCTTATAGTCATGCCGAATTGCGCCATATAATGGATTGTCAATAACTGCCCAGACCCGTTGGGAATTACACCTACCTATCACCCATCCCTCCCTGCCCTTGGGCTGGCCCCTGCGGTATCCCTGCCCACTCCCCAGGCCCACCTTGCATTCCACCAGGTCCACCAGGTCCGCCGGGTCCACCCATACCACCACGTCCCCATCCTCCCCTTATCATCATCGGTCTCATCATGGGAGTGTTGTTGCCACGCATGGGCGGAGGCCGATTTCGGAAGCCTGGATCAAAGCCCATTGGCCCCCCGGGGCCCATGTCTGGTGGAAAGAAAGGGCCGCCTGGGCCCATCGGGCCGCCGGGACCCATGTCAGGGGGAAACATGCCCATTGGCATTGGTGGCGCGCCGCCTGTGGAGAAAAGAGTTGAGGAGATCGTATTGTAAAAATATGAGGATTTATGGGTGAGACCATGGGGGCAAGCATGAGCTATACATTCAGCGTGAGGGATGTCTTACCGAAATCCATGGGGAATGGTTCATCCATTTGAAAATCACCCATGTTGCTTCCATCCATATCATGATGAGACCTACGTCGGTAATGATTACGGTGAATAAAGAAATAAATATCAGAGGGCGATTCCGTTATGCTGCACCAGACCAGCGGCAAGCATGCCAGCGTATCAAGACACCTGCACAAAGCTGCCAAAGGTGCCCAATAAACCTGGGCTCAAAACTATTCATACTCACATCATGTCCATTTCCTCCAGCGCCGCCTCGCGCTCGCTCGATACAACCTGTATCACTCCATCTTGATCTCTCCCTCGTCGACCTGAGGGCGCACGTCGCGAGGCAGTGAAGCGATAAGTAGCCAGCCGGTTCAGACTCTGACAACGAGCATTCCCAAGATTACTCACCTATCATTCCACCACCCCTGCCTCGACCTCCCATGGGTACAAAACCACCTCTCCCTCCCCCACGGCCGTTCGCAGGCGGTTGCGGTATCGGACCCTGGCCGACAGGTCCGCCGGGTCCCATCGGGTTCATCCCACCCATCATGAGGCCAGGATCCATGTGGGGCATCATGTTGGCCTGCGGAGGTATACCGAGACCTTGTAGTTCCAGGGGGAGATCCATGCCGTCGGCTTTGGATTCGTAAACCTGCATAATCAAGTGGAATAAAAAAATAAAATAAAAAAAAATATTGGTTCGAGTACCAGATTACCAGATGCTTCGTTAGCTTTAAAACAAATGTTTCCGCTAGTAACCCTGTCACGTACACCTATCCGTCTCTTCGCAAATTGATCATCTCGCATCGCTTTTTGCTTTGCGCAATAGGCACGCCATGTGTGCTCGTTGAATCCATAGTTGAAATAGTCGGTAATGTCCGCGCCTGTATGCGATACGCATTAGATATAAAAAAACTCCATATTACTAATCATGCACAGTTTACTCCCCCCCCCTCCTCTTTTTTTTTTTTAAAAAA
>RBNI01005942.1:0-11919 GCA_003990745.1 Jimgerdemannia flammicorona
AAAAAAAAAAAAAAAAAAGAGCTGTTGAGCTGAATAGTGGTAGCTGGGTTTCTCTATTGAAGAAGGTCTGGAAGATAAGATCCTCACTAAGAGGATCTACAGGAGATCTTCTGGTCTTGGTTGGGCTGTGGTACAATAGCCATATATAGTTTAAGAGCTTTTGGTGAGGAGTTGCTAATGGGATACACCATATTGGCATTTGTTGGCAGAGTGATGAGAGAGAAGGACCTTGGGGCCCAGTGATGTAGAGGTGGGACTGAGTATTACTGGGGAGTATCCCCCTTGGTGACTTTGATATTGGTGATAGAGTTAAGTACCAGAGGGGGTTGGGGCAGGATCTGTGGCCCAGTAGATAGCAGTTAGTAAGTATTAGTGAAGAGTGAGACTGGAACAGAATCTGGAGCTAGAGTGCTGAGGTTTGGCAGTAGCTGTTACTGAAGTATTGGGCAGTCTGGTAGTACATATTGAGGAGAAATATCATGCTCAACTTTTGCTCTGGCCACCTGATGGAAGGGAGAATTTTTGACTATGAGGAGTGCTATAATGTTGAACAAGAAGGGAGTTTTGTACAGATGTCTGAACATTGGCTAGGGGAGTGCAAAATACTTAGTAACTTCTGAATAGAGGTTGGGAAGTGGTTGGATATCATGCAGTAAGGAGATGGTATGAGGGATTGGTAGAAAGATCTGTGAGATAGATTGGTGAGAGAGATTAGAAGAGAATAGCTTATGTTAGAATGGGTGCTGACTATATGAGTAGAGCTAGTAGAACACTAGCTATATATATTTGAGGATAGGAGATATCTGGGCTTAGAGATATGACTGTTGCAATGGAAAGAACTGATGGAGGATACTCTGATAGACTGGTGGCTTGGGTGGAGACTGCAGGATGGTCAGCAGCATTGTTTGGTAGAGAATATTTGCAGCCAGAGTGGGGGAGAGTTGGAGTCATAGGAGACAGAGTGATTTTTAAGCATGAAGGGGTAGGGGAGAGAGAGGGTCCTTCTATGGGGATTGGGTAGTGGGAGGAGATACTATATATTTATATATAGACTGGTAATAAATAACAAGTCTGAGTGACTATAAAAAGAAAAAAAAAAAAAAAAAAAAAAAAAAAGAAAAAAAAAAAAAAAAAAAAAAAAAAAGAAAAAAAAAAGCCAGTTAGCAAGATCAGAGTTAGTAAACTAATATGGATAATGAAGAAAAAATAAAATAAGTTAATTATCTATATAGGAAACAATACTATTATATATAATGATTAAATAACTGACTTACTTTTTATAATACTATCTGGAAAATCTATATGGTCACTCTTACTGTTACTTTGGTTTAGCAAATATTTTTCAGCATCTCATCAAACATCTCTAGCATATCTCTATATATTATATTTATTGAGATTTTATATTGATTCTTCTTATCTGATATCTTTGGAAAAATCATCTTATAAAACTTATATACAAATTCCTTCAATGGTACAAAATACTCCAAAAATATAGGTAAAACTTTTTCTTTAAATTTTCATGTCATTATCATATACTTCATACTTCTAACTTGTTTAAATAATTCTTACTATAAGATCATCAAGTGCTGATTCTCATCTCCATCCTAAAGCTTTCTCTATACCTTATTGGGTCTGATATACTCAGAGTAAATCCAAAGAAAGACATAAAGAAATAACTCAAGATCATATCAAAATTTGTGTATAGTATTATTCAGAAGAATATTGATTGCCATGAATGGTCCTGTTCCTATATAATTCTTTACTCTTATATTACTTATCAATTTTCAGTAAATTATATAGTTAAGATTAATGATAAATATATACCTATTGTCTCTAATCAGAATGTTATTAATAGAGATATCACAATATAGGATTTTTGAACCCTCATAGAGTTGTTGGTATTCATTAATACCATCATATAGTACTTGAAGCAGTTCTAGATAATTATTGAACTTGTAGATCAGTTTACTAAACTGTGATATAATTATATATATGAAGATATGGTTCTGTAACTCTATCTTTAGATCTGGTTGCAAGTTGTACTAAATATCAAAAATATTATCAAGCTCTTCATAGTAGTAATGTTTAGTGATATATAAGGATAACTTATTTATTATATACTGAAGTATCTCCTCTTCTGAATTGTAGATATTCAGTTACTATGAATCTTTGATTATATAGAACTTATTTAGATTATCTTTCTTATATATTTTCTAGCAAACAGTACAATCACAGGATAAATGAAGATATGCTTAACAAGAATAAATATTTCCTACTCACTATTATAATATATATTGATATAGCTAAATATATCTTTAGAGACTAGATTCTCTATCTTAATTATTAGATCATATCTGAGTACAGTACAGTTTATCATACAGAAGCTGACAATGATGTAGATAAATAACTTTAAATTATCTATAATATTGAAGGAGTTTGAGCTTATTCTGCTAGTTTGATCAAAATACTACACCTGTATTCTATAATAACATAATGTAAAACTAAGTATGAATTGATAATTTTGCTATATAGAGCTGATATAGCAACATGATCAAGGCCTGCAGGCTTGAGTATTGGAGGTCTCTTCCTGCCTCATGTGTAAGTTCTTTACTCACCTCAACTAAGAGAACCAGACTCTACCTACCATAATATACTTTGATGAGGATTTTTCTTTATCTGTCATTCTTCTTAGGATGACAGGAGCTATTCTATTTGGCTTAAGTATGGCCTTATACATATGTTGGGGTCTTGGGTATACACTTTCGGTCATTGGCATATAGCTGGGTTCTCCCTGGTAATAGGAAGAGTATGGTGTGTAGAATGAGGTATGGGCTACTATAGGTCTTGCTATATCTGGTATAGTTGAGCTACTGAACAATAGCTAGCCTAGATTAATAAGAGAGCAGTACTTGGTGGGTGATGGGGGAGGGTTTTGGCCTATATAGTCTAGGTTCTCTTCTAATAAAATTCTACAAGACTTTGAGTTCATTAAAAAAAAAAAAAAAAAAAAAAAAAAAAACAATTTGGCTATGTATCAAATATTTTATGAGTATAGCTGATAAGTTACAAGTAAGTATCTATATTGTCAAGGCTAGAATATCTTCTGATCTCACTAATTATATTGATATATTTTCAATTAGTATCTAGAGAGTTAATTTCAATCAGTTTTTTACTAATCTCTATAATATCTGAGCAATGCTTTGCTATATTGCTGTTTAGTAAAATATCTGTATAGTTGACAAATATCATATTAATATTGAGATTGCTCTTCTTAGATATTTTGTTTGCCAGCTAGACAAAAGGTTGATAGATAAGTTTCTCTTTGCCAGTTAATGGAAAATTGATATATATCTACCATCTCTCAACTAATTTGGCAATTTTTTTTTACATCACAGGATATACTGAAAACATAGTTGATGAAATCATCAATACTGCAATGTATAGTATCTGCAAGCTCTTGTTTTAACATAGGGTCCACTTTTTTATATATTTGTATCAAGCTGAATAAATTGGCAGTTATTGGTCAAACTAGAGTTAAGTTGGCTATTAAATATAAACAATATATCAGCAAAGTACATAATATATACTAAATCTCCTGTATAAATAATTACTTATATATGTCTTTTAGAAATCTAGATAGATATAGTATAGCTCCTTTCTCCACTACCTTACTAGTTACAAGATTTGGTAGGCAACCTTCCAAGTCTCTTTTCTCTATTATTACCCCCTCTACCTTAGGTTGGTTTGCTGTACCTATATGAGTATAGTGAAAGGAGAGCAATAGTGATGAGTTGCCCTTTTATCAGTGTCAGATCAGTGTCTTCTCCACTTTTTTACAGTTTCTAGTATCTTCAGCTATATCTGGGGTATATTCATTTTGGTATGGTATCTTCTTCCTTTTGCCATTACCAACAAGATATTGTCTCAGTATATCACAGATTACATAGAGAGTCAGCCAATCTTGGGCATCAAGTGTCCAGTGTAGATTATCTATAGATCCTTAGTATCTATAATGAGGCCCTCTGGCTTTGGTGAGCTTCCTGGCAAGCACAGTTCTGGGGTAGATAACTGCTTTTCAGATGTTATCAGGATGGGAGGAGAGATGGCTATCACAGATAAGAGAAAGGGTGATAACAGTGAACCAGTAGGGTGCTAGGCTGGGGGTGGTTGTTAGGGCTGAGGCAGATACTGCTTCAGTGGGACCTTTTGATTGGTACAGAGCAGTTAGGTAGTAGGTGTCACTCTTGACTTCTTTTGGCAATTTAGTGGGTTAGGCCCTAGTCATTGGGGAGATCGAGGGGTCTGAGGCTACCTATTTCAAGTATCTTGACTACACTCAACTAGAACTAAGAGCTGATATAACAATATAATCAAGGCCTGCAGGCTTGAGTAGTGGGGTATTGGGGGTCTCCTCTCACCTTATATATAAGTCCTCTACTCACCTTATCTGAGAGAACCAGGCTCTATCCACTATAATGTACTTTGATGAGGGTTTTTTTTTGCCTGTCATTCTCTTTGGGGTGGCAGAGGCTATTCTATTTGACTCAGGCATAGTCTTATACATATGTTGGGGTTTTGGGTATATGCTTTTGGTCATTAGTATATAGCTGAGTCCTCTCTGATAGTAGAGAGAGCATAGTGTGCAGAATGAGATATAGGCCAATATAGGCCCTACTGCACCTAGTATAGTTGAGCTACTGAACAATAGTTAGCCTAGGTTAATAGAAAGACAGTGCTTGATGAGTGGTGGGAGAGGGTTTTGGCCTATATAATCTAGGTTCCCTTCCAATAAAAATCCATAGAACTTTGAGTCTGTAAAAAAAAAAAAAAAAAAAGAGATCCAGATAGAGTATAAAGAATTGAGTATTCTATATATAAGAATATAGAGGCATCAGTTAGCTTAGACCCAATGTATATATTAGCAATAACTCACTCTATAAAGAATGAGTAAACTTAGTCCATCAACTTCACATATATCTACATCAAGTCATTTATATCCTTACTTATATGAGAGAGTCTATTCTGAAATATTATAAAATATCTATACCAGTCAGTCTTCTGGAAGTAGTTAAATGGAGCATTAGTTATACAAACTGAGATATTCTGAAAGATAGTATATTTAAATATTTCCTCTCAATAAAGATCTATAAAGCCTCTTCTCTGCACTTACTATAAAGAAGTTCAACAACTATATATATATGCTGTGTTGAGGTTCCAGGGTACTCTAAAATTCTCAGACTAGTGCTGAGGGTGGGCACAGATAGTTTGTGGTAGATCAGGTACTTAATAAATCTAGACTAGATATAGGCTGTCATAAACTATATATATATGCTCATCAGTAGGTTGTTTGGAGAAATACAGACTAATTCTCTTTGTTGTTAGCATCTCAGTTATACTATAATTAGTGATGAGGTTCTTGATTTTAATATTATCATTATTAGGAAGATTAATCTTTCAGAGTGTAAAAATATCTACTCTAAGATATTTAAATTCTGATATATATCTAATTGACTTCTTGAACTCTCTGATGGTCTTCTTAGAACTAATTTTGATAGAAAAAACACACTTAGTAGCAGAAAATTCACCACAGATAAGACAAAGAAGAGTGAGTAGTACTATGGTATTATTTTGCTTATTTGTATAAATATTATTTCCAAAGGCTAATTTTAAAGAAGTATATATATTTAAAAAAGATTATTTATATTTAAGTTCTACCTTTCCTAGAAGCTACAGTATAATATCATTTTTTAAATAATATGTTGGCTAATTAAAGCTATACATCACACCCAATCAGAGTCTTCCATTTTTATAAGCAAATTTGCCTACATCTGGCTACAGTTCTTAAAGTTGCTAAAATTTTAACAAACTGGAAATTTAAGGATAGACTTGTCATTCTGATATTATATAAGTACATTGTATATCTTATAGATATATTGAGTCAATCTTAAGGCAGATTTGTACTTTAGATTATAATATGAGTAAGAAAGCTTTATATTTATATTAGATTTGAAAAGTAGAAAAGAATTTGAAGTATAATATTTTGAGTTCATAAATTTTAACAGTAAGTTCATTAATAAGTTTGTAATTATGAAATATGTTAGTCTAAAATAAAATTCTTTATCTGATTGGCTTTGTACTTTTATACTTACATAATATACTTATTTAATATACTTGTACTTATATATGTATATTATTATATTAACTAAATATAAGTAAGCTCTCACTTATTAGACTTTCTGATATCTATATATACATATATACATATATATTCATTATGAATATTATAGATATAAAAAGAGATCTTTATCTAAAAAAATTATATCTTTTCTTACCTCCTCTTTACTATAATTTCTTGATATCTAAAGATAATAGATCATATTGTAAGATAAACAAAATATACCTCAGTATGAATAATAAATACTAAGCTATAAATAATATATACCAAGCTATAAATAAATTATATCAGTTCTATAAAACCAAAGAGCAGTAGACTACAGACAGACTGTCCTAGACTATAAAGATGTATAAAACCAAAAAGCAGACTATGAAGATATATAAAATCAGAGAGCAGACTATAAACAGACTATACTAGACTATGAAAGTATACAAAACCAAGAAGTAGACCATATTATACTCAGATGAGAGGATAGCTAAATTGTAAAAAACTGTATAAGATTAAGATGAATAGAATGAGAACAAATAAGATAGAAGTAGAGAAGAGAAAGATGAATAACCCAAACTTATAATTTAAGATGATAAGGTATTTTCATATAGTAAGATGCTTTCAGATATATAATATAATGGTGACCCCAGAATGATGACATCAGTACAGAAGACAGCCTTTCCTTGCAAGCCACCAGATTAGAGCACAAGAAGATTATACAGTATACGAGATGAGCAATGATGACCAACTGTGAGTCATTGTGACCACAGTACAAGCATCCTGAAGAATATAAAAGAAGGATCAAGGAACTGCAGTAGCAGCAACCAATAAGAACCAATCCCAAAATAGCTCAAAGACTTACTACAAATGAAATGCCTGCCACCTGCCAAACCTCAAGGTCAAGGAACTACCAAGGTATCTCAGTTGAGGAAAGGATGTTCCAAGACATCAGAAGAGCCATGAGGACTCACTCAAGAAGGACTCCTAGTGTCTACCTGGGCACTGCAGACCCTTATCACTTCATTCTCTACCACCATGAAATGGAAACAAGGATCATCATTGCTACCAAATGCCTCCAAATGTGGTAGGAGTATGAAATAGGAAACCTCCTCTGTCAGGAGTTCCCACAGGCCAGCACCCAAGAGCTACAAGATGCTACTTCCATGGACATACATGAAACAAGGATAGCTAAGAAGATCCATCAGATCTTCAGGCATGCACCATGATTGATCCCCAACTTAAAGTATGTTAGAGTCTCAGACTTCAGAGACCTGTCATCCCACCATATCAATGCACTAGAAGCCAGGGTAGCTACAGAAGCCCAGTTCACTATCACCCTCAATAGCAAAGAAGTAGAAGACTTCTGATACCCCATCCTTCAGGACAATCCAGATCAATTTCTGCAAGGATTGATCTCAGTATTCCAAGGCCCAAGCATCTGGGTTAGATCTCCCCAAGACCCCACATTTGTTCCTTATTTTGTAGAAGAGAACTCATAGATTGGAGAGCTCCAGACCTTGTTCCCGATTTTCCTGCCACAGCTGAACGTGATGACATCATCGGCGATGATGTTATCCCGCGTGACATACCTGAAGTACACAAAACGCGTGACCTACATGACGAATTCGCAGATCTCATCTCCTTCAGTGATGATGATGATAATGATGATGATGAAGCCCCTATGGTCCTGAACTTTCTACTCTAAGTTCTTTGTTACACCAGATAATGCCAGCACCAGTATTCTCATATAACACCAGATAATGCCAGCACCAGTATTCTCATGTAATACCAGATAATGCCAGCACTGGTATTCTGAGGTGATGTGAAATTGTTTCAGCACCAGCATTTTGATGTGATACCAAATAATGCCAGTCTTGGAACTTAGTAATTTTAGTTATTGGAATTTATATTTAGCTTTATATCTTAGCAACTATTGAATTATATTTTGTATAAATACCCCTCTTATTTCCTCTGAAATAAAGTCAGTCTTCTCAGTACAATACATATAATCCCTTGCAAGCAATCTAAGAGATAACAAGACAGTTTAAAGATAAGAAGTTTGAGGACTATAAGACCTTGGGAAGGCACTCCAATAAGAACTTGCTTATAACAAACTTATAGTTAGTCTAAGAGATATATCTTGAAGAGAATCTGATATATTTGAAGGACTCAATACTCACTATATAACAATATATATAATATAGTCCCCACAGTCAACTCAGTACAATACACACACTTACTTACAAGCAATCTAAGAGATAATAAGACAGTTAAAGATAAGAAGTTTGAGGACTATAAGACCTTGGAAAGGCACTCCAATAAGAACTTGCTTATAACAACTTGAGTTAGTCTAAGAGATACATCTTGAAGAGAATCTGGCATATTTGAAGGACTCAGCGACCACTACGTGACAATAATAAGATATTTTCAGATATATAATTAGTACTTCTAAATAAATTGAATCAATTTGAATTAAATCAAATTAAGAGTGATTCAAATTAAATCAAATTGAGTTCAAATTGAATTAAGATCCAATTCAAATTATTCAAATTAAATTAAGGTCTGATTCAATTTGAAATTGAAAGTCAAACTTTAAAATACAATAACTTGATGAAAACATATCCAAATTTGATAAATTTTAGCTTATTGGATTTGCCTTAATAAGACAAATCCAGTATAATAATGATTATTAAATTTGGATATTTTTCCATCAAGTTATTGAATTTTAAAAATTTAAGTTCAAATCAAAATTTGAATCAAATTGGATCTTAATTTGATTCAAATTAAATTGAATTAAACCTTGATTTGATTTGAATCAAATTGAATTAGACCTCAATTTGATTTGAAGTTTTTTAATTAAATCAAATTTAGGTCTAATTTAATTTAATTTAATTTATTGAGAGTACTATAGATAATGAGGTACTTCTAGATAATAAGATACTTTTAGATGATAAGATACTTCAGGACAATGATGTGAAGACTCATTTAATCAGATATATAGAACAGATGGTTAAGCAAGACAGAAAAAGAAATAGATAAGTTGTTTTTGATAATAAGTTTATAAATTATAGTTTATATATTATAGCTTATTCATAAATACAAATTGAATTTTGTATTATAATTTAGTAGATCCATGGGCATCAACAATCTCTGCTGGAAATATAAGATTAATTAAGTGATCTGGAAGCTTATAGTAGATATGCTTCTTCAATATCTTCTTCTTAAAGACTTTTCCCAAAGTGTAATAGTAATCTGAAAATAGATATTATTGTTAAAATTTTGAAGAACATAGGCTTAAAGGTCAAAGACAGCAATGGTTCAATTTATACTATAGTAAGTTTCATTTATATTCTATTTATATATTTATTTAGTAGTTTGCAAACTCAACTATTTTTATTTTTATATAGCTATACTATCAAATTATGATCTGTTATTTCTATATTTACTAATCTTTGACAAAAAGTTCAATTAAATCTTCTCTGATATAAATCAGCCAAGATCTATAGCTCCAAAAAATCTTACTCATACTCACCAATAAGTAGTTTAATATTTGTAAGTTAGAATAATTTTATTTATCTGAAGAATAATAAAAGTGAGCTCAGTAAGCTATTCTATAACAACTATATAAAGTAACTACTTTATTTTATATTCTTTAAATAGAAATCTCAGTTCATAAATATATTTCAAAAAGATAAATATATTAACTATTATATAGTTGTTATTATTTATATATTTATAAGTATATTTTTAAATTTGTAGATTTATGTTTATAAGTATATACTTATTCAATATATACTTATCTCTTTATATAATTATAGCTAAATTATATTACCTGGTCTGATACCTTATCAAGAACTTTCAATAAAAGAGAGTATAAGAAAATATATATAAAATAACTTAGAATAATTAATAAGGTTCACAACTATATCAATTTACTTGAGATTGAAAAAATAGTTTATGATCTATATAAAGATATTGACTCAAATAAAGATGATGAGATGATTGATATCTTCAATATTTTTCTTTCATTAAATAAGAATAATCTAATCTAAGAGAGAGATAAGTAAAATACAGAGTAAGATATATAGTAATAGGAGGAACTATTTGCAAAAGAAGAAAATATTTATAAAAGAGAAGTATCTATAAAGAGAAATTTTTTTGCAAGAGTATTTATAAATAAAAAAGAAATAAAATAGTCTTTTTTGAAAATTAAACCTTATATTTACCTATTGTTTACAAGCTATTCATATCTATAAAATATAAGTTTATATTCATATTAAAAAGTTTATATTTATGAAATATCAGTTTATTGCTTATATTAAAAAGTTCATATCTATAGCAAATATTTGAATATATATATATATATTTCTATTTATAAAATATATTTAAGTTTATAATATACTATTACAAATATATATTAGAATATCTTTAATGAACATACTAAAACTGAATTATTTTTTTATAATATAGTATAATTAATTATTAATTTCAATATACCAATACTGATCTCTTCTTTATCCACATAGTACTTTCCAAATTTTTAATAATAAAATCTATCACATCTGTCCTTAATACTATCTATTCTCTAGTATATAGTATTTACTTATATAGATTCTATTAGTCAATAGTACTAGTCTGACAAAAATCCACTCAAGTCACTTAGATGTCTCAATAGCAATCTCTATATATTGCTTATTGAGATGGGGTTTATAGAGTAAGATATTATAGAAGAGATATAGAAGATAAAGAATATCTCTCTTATACTTACTAATACTTATAGATAAGACAGAAATTAAATAAGAAATATGAAAGCCTGCTGTGTAAAGTGAATTGAGTGTCTTGAGAATACCCTCTGTACAAATTGTATCATTCTAGATTAGATTCATGATTTTTTTTTTTTTTTTTTTTTTTTTTCATAATAAATTTATGATATTATTTAAGTCAGTAGTACTGTCTATATGATGATGATATAAAGAGGGTTTAGAAATTGTAGTATGCACTATGTTCATT
The DNA here is from genome assembly GCA_003990745.1 of Jimgerdemannia flammicorona. Lineage (NCBI taxonomy): Eukaryota > Fungi > Mucoromycota > Endogonomycetes > Endogonales > Endogonaceae > Jimgerdemannia > Jimgerdemannia flammicorona. The sequence goes on from RBNI01005942.1 coordinate 11,174, forward strand.
TATATCAAGCAATCTAACCTCCAAAATCAAACATGACTATCTTTTTACCTATTATAGAAATAATCACATCCTGATCCTCTGTAATCTTGTACACATTCTCATAGGTATACACATCTCCCATGTGGATGGTTACCCTGGTCTTCGGCTGAGAGCTGGAACCAGGTAGGGTCACGCACAAGCATGCTAACTTGATGGCTGGCTTGCAGGGCCTGGACCACAGAAATATGTCTGCAACCATGGGTGGCTCTGATGACAGCAATTTTGATGGTCATTGTTTAGTTGGAGGTATTTGTATGTGAGAATTCAAAAGGGTTAATCATTTTGGAAGAAGTGTTTTGATGTTGATAATGCTGTCTCGAAAAAAGCTGCTGCATATTTATATACAATCTTTTCAAAGTTCACATATATCGAAGGCAGCGTGATTTATTGGATGGTGGTATGGAATAAATTTATTGCGGGGAGAAAAGGCCGTTCCCAATTAGTACTTAGTGCAGTTACGTAGTGATATTACGACATAGCATTTTGCCAGTCACAGGGGGTATATGTGACGGTCTTTACTCTCATGTTTCTACCAGTGTAGACTCAAACCTGCAACCATGATCGGCCTCAAGGGAACCCTCAACGTGATCGACAACTCGGGCGCCGTCATCGTGGAATGCATCCGCGTGCTCAGCGGCGGCCGGTTCGCCAGAACCGGTCAGTCAACGACGTCTTCAAGATTTTCCCGCTTCTCTTTTTTTTTTTTT
>RBNI01005943.1:0-11916 GCA_003990745.1 Jimgerdemannia flammicorona
AAAAAAAAGGACACACAAATATATAACACCAAAAGGCCCTGTTTCTAGCGCCAGCTACCGAGTTCAAACCTAATATCCATTATTTATCCCGCACTGCAGGAGCACCTTCCGGCCATCCGCATCTATGCCTTCTTCTACTGGGCCGATATCGCCGTCACCGCGCTCCTCGTCCCGCTTGCCACGATCTGGTTCGCCTCCACAGATCACGGGCTGATACATGAAGTTGACGACCTCATCGAGCCCTCGGAGGTTTTGCGCACATCACCGTGGAGCATGGAGAGGTCACTGGCAATGGCGATACTGACGATCATGTGGGGCGTGCGGGTGAGTGGTTAGAGTGTCTTGGTGATGGCTGCATTTATGACACGGGGGAGGGGTGCGAAGGATGATCGGGTTGTGAAAATGCAACCAAGGTTTTACGAGTAACCGAACGAGTGGATGCTAATTGATTTGTTCCATTTCTAAGATATATTTTGCTACCGTCCTATGGCAATACCACCGTATTCTCGTGCGCCAACGCCATCTCGCCGACAGCCCCGCAAGAGGAGCCTTGTTCCGTTACTCGTCTTTAAACACATACGATACTTATCACAATGGTTTGGAATATATAGACTGGCTCGAGAGCAAGAGAGATAGTTGCTCTATTAATGAAATTCTGGTTGCAAGATGCTATATAAACAAAGAAGGATACGCGCGATAAAAAATTGTCGCTGAATTCATAGCTTAGAGACAAAATATTTTCTTACACCTAGGACACCATTCCAGCAGCAAAGCCGTTTAAGGGCGCAAGAATTGGTGTCACGATGTTGGTGGTTGATTTGTGTGAATAAAGTTCCATTTCACCACGTCCAAAAAGGCTGATCCTTTTTCCACCCCTGAAGAGTTGATGTGAAGGATGTAAAAGGCTAGCCAACAGAGTACTTATCATCCTCAAAGATGCTTGTGGTACTGGCCCACAATCAAAGTTATTTAAATTTCCTATTGGTTTCTGTTTATGGTAAAGAGATGTGCTATAAACAGAACATCTCTTCCCGTTAGTTGATATTGTTGCGTTACTGATAATGTTACCGTCAGGCGCTTTCCGTCTGCACCTCGAAAGTTCTTGTTCTGTGCAATACGCGTGCACGGGGAGCTGAGTTGTAAGGTACGTACCTAAGCATTATACCATGGTGTACGCAGCCTATTCTTCAAATATTTTCATTCCGAACCGGCTCTCCCCCGTTACTGCGAATCATATAGGGAGGACAAAAATGGGGAGGCTTCGACCCAACAGATGGGCCAAGCCACACACAGTCTCATTTTATATCACCTTCGCAACCATCACAGCACATTTTCGAAAAGTACTGCCTCCCCTATGTCACACCTCCCCGCCGAATTCCCTAACATAAACGATTTGCCGGCTTCAAATCTGCTCAAGCTCGCTGCTGCCTCCGCCATCATTGTATATACCTATCTTCCGATATGTTTGGGGGACCCTGACGTCTCCGTTGAACAGGATTCCCGGGCCAACCTTGAACAAAGTGTCGAACTTGCCGATGCTGGCGAAGCAAGTGGATGGCTCGATGTGAGTTCTGTCAGTTGAATTACTTTTCCAGAATATTTTTACGTTGTCGTATTCATATTCTTTTTCGTTTACAGTAAGGACTATCTGAACCATCTCCATGACAAGTACGGCAAAGTTGTTCGCCTCGGTCCGAATAACGTTGCCTTTATGGACAAAACCGACATCAAAGAGGTAAGAGATCAGCCCATCAAAACCATCCCATCGCAAGCATATTCCTTAATTTTGAACTGTCGTTCATCACAGATCCTTGTTACCAAAGATCTTCCAAAGAATGAAGCTTTCCTGAAAACATTCCGTCTTGATCCAGCACATTCCTTGCCATTGAGATTTTATTCAACTCATTCCAACCACTGTCCACACCAGTGACCGAGTCTGGCACAAGTCTCGCCGTCGCGTCATCTCCCACGCCTTTTCTGTCGTCTCGCTCAATGAAATGGAGGCGACGATGCGCGATTGCGTATTGGAGCTGGTAGAAGTTCTGGAGCAGCAGTGCGCTGAAAGAGGGTGCGGCCGCCGTAGTGAATACAGGAATATTGCAAGCGCCTGGGCGTGGTACGGCTCTCGATTGGTGCTACCTTGAGGGTTTGTATGTGGTGGTGATTATATCTTACATCAACCGTTTTCCGAACGGGCTTACTTCGCGTTAAACGACATAGGATATCATTGGAGACGTTGCCTTTGGCGAAACGCTTCATCTCGTCAGGAATGGGACGCACCCGCTTCCGAAGCGACTTCAGGAGGACATTATTTTCTTTGCGCTCGTAAGTTCTTTAAAACACACACCAAGCGCGTTGATTATCAAAAAAAGAAAATAATTTGAATTGAACCCATCACTTCCTCCATCCTATTCATAGTACGCCCTTTTGCCTTGGCTTAAATACATTCCCTTCGTGCCGCCGAAAATGCATCCTTATGTTGCGCAGGTTGGTGTACGCTGAAATCGGCATTTGCAATGGCTAGTTTTCTTTTGATTCGGAGAGCAGCAACAATTTAACTACCTTTATATCGTCATCGCTTTTGGTAGTTCATGAACGACACAATCCAGCGCCGCAAGAACGGTGAACGCTGTAATGATCTCCTCCAAAAAATCTTGGACGCCGAGGAAGATCCCGAAGATCCTTTGGACGACTTTGTCGTTTTTTTGCATATGGGATTATTCTTGTAAGCTTCCCTCCTCTATTACATTACCAATGTGTTTGCCCAACTCACTATACCTCTTCCCATACCATACCATAGGCAAGCCGGCAGTGAGACTGTGTCCAACACCCTATCCTTCTGCTTCATCGAGCTCATGCAAAACTCCCTTGTATACGCCAAACTTGTGGACGAGTTGCGAGATGCCTTCCCCTCCCGCGACCACATGCCCGATCATGAGACACTCAGGCGGATACCCTACTTGAACGCAGTGCTCAATGAGACCATGCGGATGTACCTGCAGGCAGGACAGGGTATTAGGAGGATCATAGACAAGGATGTCGTACTGGGTGGCTATCTGATTCCGAAGGAGGTAAGTGGGAGATTCTTGAAGTTGTATTATTTTATGTGCCAGAGGGATTTGAAACAGAATCTAAATTGTTAAAGGCTATTTTTTTCAGACTAAGATCATCGCATCAACATCTCAGGCAGCTCGTGATCCAACAGTGTGGTCTGAGCCCGAGAAATTCAAATCGGAGAGGTTCCTAGAGGAGGATGTGCCCATAGACGCTTTCATGCCATTCAGTAGCGGGTCGCGTAATTGCATTGGCAAAAAGTAAGATGCAGTTTGTCGCTCTGGTTTCCCGTGGTGCCGGAACACAGGGCAACACCCCGGGACTTACTAACGTCGTAACCGTCTTCACTCATGACCCACAGTTATGCTTACATGGAAATGCGCCTGGCGCATGGCATCCTTGTGCATCGGTTCCACTTCGAGCTCGTTCTGGAGCAGGAGGTCCGGATGTAACAATACATAACATACCAGATCAAGGATGGCAAGTACTTGGTCAAAGTCACACCGCGGAGCTTCATGTAAATGAAGCGTAAAACAACATATGAAAATCAAATACCATGACAAGAATATTGAATATTCTGTCTGCATATTACCGTTACCATATTGGCGTGCAATATCTTTCTCTTCTACACTTATGATATATAACCAAGATCGTCATGCTAGCTTGTGATTACACCATTAGCTTGACATCGTGTGTGCAGAGGAAAGAACTCGACGCCATAGCCATTCATGTTTTGGGAATTGGCATACCTTGATATTCCCATTTCTATTTCATGAGAGAAAACCGAATCGAACAGATGGGGTAAATGTTTATGCAGCGGACCCTTGGATTATTCGAATGATTGATGGTTTGCCGGTGACGTCACCACCGAATCGATCGCAGTGGGTCAATTATATAAAGCCGTAAACCGGAAAATTTCGCAGTTTGGGGGTTGCACAACAAAGGATGTCCAAGTTACTTATGCACCTCAACAAAGCCGAGGCGGCAGGTCGAAAAACCGGTTGCCGGACAAAGGATCGACAAACGTTCCATTTGACAATGGCGCCGTGACGGTTACACGGACGCTGACTTAATTACATACCCATGCTGTTCGGAGAGAGACGATGACGTAGATCGGGTGTACGATTGTTGGGCGCGGTTTCGGAGAAGGATAAGGTCACGATGGGGGGGTGTCGATCGATGCTGTGTTTTCAACGGCTCGCGTGTTGAAAATTGTGGGGTAGAAATTTCAGATTTATGCAAGGGGGACGGTATTATCATAGCTCTTAAATATCCCCACTCCCTGCCCCCTCCCCGTCCTACTCAACAGGAATGGTGAATTGCCGACCATCGGATATGACAATGATTGAAGGAAAAAAAAAGAAACGAAACTGTACCTGCCTTTTAATGCTCTGTATATTTCGCAATCTCATTCAGAGTCTGTGCCAAATGCTCAGCTTGGGTTTTTATATAATGCGCTTTATTTTATAGGCTTGCGTAGATACACGCCCTCTCATGCTAAATAAGTTGAAATAGTGAAACCGCCACACGTGGTTATGATAACGATAATACGATAATAACGGATCAGGAACCATTAAGAGGTGAACTTCCGTATACATGGGTATATTTGTCGACACCTCGTTCCATCTTCCTTTTTTGCAACACTCGGACTGTTGTTTCTAAACCCGGAATCATTGTTCCTGCCCACCCGAAAGCCTTTTTCACCTTGGTCTTGGTGTCCTGCCTTGCACGTGACCTGTCACAAAGGGTCGCCGACCTCGAAAGGGGCACAATCTCGGGCCATTTACAGAATCATGAGGGTCCGATAGGGCTTCCGAATGACAGAGGAGAGCCGAGTTGAGAGGTTACCGTAAAAAAGATCGCCTTTACATACACACTCACCCACCTACCCGGGTTCTTAGGCTGCGCCTCCTGCGTTTGCGCGGACATGTTTGCCGTAGACAAAACTTCTCTCATATGGGTAAGTGGCGCCTGGCCTATTTGTGTGCACGTCCTGCATAGCATATCAGCGCTGTGCTGGTTTTGATTGATTAATTGTTTGTTGTTGCGATCTACGTGCACAACACAACACAACGAGGGCGGGGCTGCGGTTGGTGGACGCAGCCGAAGGCATGGGTAACCAAAACGGGAAATTTCAGGTTTTCCACTTGCGAAGCCCCACGCGACTGTTTCCTGTGCAATGTCTTTTTTTTTTTTTTTTTTTTTTTTCTTTTCCTTAGCAGACATGTGTCCGAGACCTTGAGCCGAACTTATATGAACCTCGATAGTTTATACTTTCATCCGCCTCTCGGATCCCTTTCCGGGCTTCATGTGAGGACCCGCGAACCGCGCGGTGTCGCACCAACCCCAAATTCCGACACCCGATCCCGCCTACACGCACGGACCCTCGTATGCTTCCCACGACGACTTCTCAGGTAAATTGTTGGTGGGCTCCCCGCCCGCGTAGTGGGTGCGGCAGGGCCACCGGGCCACCGGACGACGGACGTGCGAGGGACTTGGGGTGGGATGGCGGTTTGGTAAATGATGGCGTAGCGGGGGATGTAGAAGACATTGGGGTGGTTGGTATATGGTTTGCATCGGAGAAGAAATAATTGACCACATTATATCTTTCTGGAGCAATATGATGGCGAAAATGGAGGACTTTTTCTAAAGACTTGTAGAGGGGTTGAATATCCGTTTGTAGAAATCGCAAGATAAGAAAGGGATCAACGGTCACAGCTGCATCATGTGACCGGGTGTCATTGATTTCTGATTTATTTTCTGTGCGATGCTCAACGAATAAGGAAGAGACGCACCCCTCCCAAGTGCGAACTAGATTTAGATTGTTCTTGGTCAATAGGATTGATGGTGCACGAGGTAACCAAACAGGAGACTGATTTAATTGTACCCGTGATGCTGTGATGGGATGCTGGGTCAGCGGTTCCGTAAAGTTTCCTTTTTCCTCCTGCTTGTTAATCCCTTAAGTGACAGATATGCTGGGATCACCTGCTTCGTTCCCACGTTCGAGCCAGCCCCCTGCCGCCCGCCCGAAAAAAGTAGCACCCAAGATGCAAAACTTGATGAAATTAGGGAACAAACACAAATAGATTGGCTGTCAGTTCATGTTGCCGCAACTGCGCAGTTTCAAGTCCGGTGGTGCATCAATTTCGGCATCAAAGCTGACGGTGTGATTGATCGATCTCGCACGAATCGGCAAGCATGGGTCACGGATCCACGCAGCGATCTTCCACATGGAACGTGGACGTGCGCGCATCCATCACCGCAGGTAATTTAATGCGCTGCATGACGGATGGAACCTATAGATGAGGATCCTGTTTCGGTCCGAAAAGGAGCGAAGGATCGGAGGGTGAAGTCAAAGTGGATCACATGATATATGGGGAAAATGGCTATCCCTTCCAAATGATCGGAACGCTGACGTCAATTCCAGACACAGCCAGTTCCGAGCAACATGATTAAGGTTCGAAGAAGGTAAGGTTCAAGGCTCGTGCATGCGCTTCGTGAGGATTGCTGAGTAGGTGGTACAGACACGAAGAAAAAAAAGCGACTCGAGGCGTGTGGCTCGGGGACAGGTTGAGGCAAATCGGAGTTTTAATGTGGGATGGGTTACACAGGATTATACAATGGGGTTCGTATAATTTGTGTGGGTGCCAGGTGGCGGGCTAAGTGACGGAATTGGAGCCAGCCTGTCCACCGATCCTTTTTTTCCCTGCGGCCTCAACAAACGGGAGATGTAAACAAAAGTCGCCTCTTGTCTCCGTTGACTCATTCACCCCTGTCTTTGGCTCCAACCGCTCGCCCGTCCCCGTGATATACAGAATTATATATAAATAATTGCCTTAATTTTGAACACCACTTGTTCCCTTTTGCTCCTTCTCTACGCTTCTAGAAGACCGCTGCCGCGAAGCTTGCGTCGCCCCCTAAAAACAAATTATTGCACACACTTCTCCCCCTTATCCCCTCGACCCTTTAATTCCTTACCACCCGTCACATACATCTTCCCTCAGCCACTGCCCACCCCATCACCTCATCCCTGCGCTCACCCCCCCCAACACTAATAAGCTGAACACCACCACCAACACACCCCTCCAATACCAACGCCGTCAACCTCGTCAAAAGCCACAACCGACCCCCCCCCCAACAACACACGTCACCACCATGTCCGTCTATAATCACAGACCCATGGTGCCCACGGCTCAGAGTCGCATCTCGGAAATGCTCGACGCTGTCAAGGTCGAGTTCGACTCCATCAACCAGGAGGCGTCGGTCTTCAAAATACAGAGGGACGACCTTGAGCACAAAAGTAAGTGTTTATTTTTTATTTTTAATAACGTTTTCCACGATGCTTCACCCAAGATTGGTGGCGCCAGGCGAAAGGATTGTACCAAAGGGGCTTTGGATCTGAGCCAAGAAGTTCTCGCCCATGCACAAGCGAGGGTGGGGTAACACGTGACTTGGCACGGGTGGCACGGGTGTCTGTATCTGGCTGAGCGCGAGTCGGGACCAACGACGGGTCCATATAAGACTGACGTGTGAACACGAGGATAGCAGCTCAATGTATTGTGGGATATGTAGACATTCAAACGTTGCGTCCGTTTTGACGCGACATGAGGCGGATATGTATCTCTCGATGATAATATGGCGTTCATCAAAGTCATTTTTATGAGAGCACCATGCCTGATTTTCGATATGAAACTTGAATATGCTTAATATTCCTCGACAATTGGTATAATGCTGACTGAATTGAAATGTATTTACTTTTCTTTCCAGTGACTGCTCAGATTCAAGAGATGAATGCGTTCCAGCAGAATCTGTATGAATTGGAAAGAACACAGCAGCAGATCAAGAAGCAGTAAGTATTTTGTATGAAATATTATATCTCTCCCTCGTTGGCAACATTTTGGATAAGAAAGGGGTGGGCAATATTCCATACGGCCGAATATTTGCTTGGATGGACGGAAATCAAAAGCTCACCATCGACCTCTATGCGCGACACTCATTCCACCCCCCCCCCCCAAAAAAAAACAAAAAAACAAAAACAAAAACAAAAACAAAAACAATAACGTCAAAAAGATATGAAGAAGAAATCATGCACCTTCGTAAACAGCTTGAGCAAGCCAGGTCAGGCCATCCTCCTACCCCGGGCTCCTCCTCCTCGGCTCCCTCAGGCTCCGGTCACACCTCGCAGGGCTCCCATCAGCAACCCCTTCCCCCAAACCTCGGCCACGGCCCCTCGAACCTCTTCGGCGGCATCATTAACAACTCACAGGGCGGGCCCCAGGGACCCGGGCTTATTGCCCCTCCCCAGATGGTTGACCCCTCCCAGCAGCAGAATCAGCACTCGGGTTATCCCTCCGGCCCCGGCGGCCCACCCGGGCAACCCTCGAACGCCACCGGTCCAGGTGGACCCCCGGGCACGCCCTACATGAACGGCAGTGGCGCACCGCCTTCTAGCTCCCAGCAGGGATCCCAGGGATCCCAGGGTCACCCTAGCAAGAGGATGAGGACCGATGTCGACGGGCCTGGATCCCAGGCCCCCTCCCAGAATCAGCCCGGTGGGCCCCAGGGTATGTATGGTGGCGCCCCTCCCGCCGGTGGAATGCCAACACCTCCGGCTCCTGGGCAGCAGCCTCCCCCAGGGCAACCTGGGCCGATGATGGGGCAGGGGCAGCCTGGTCAACCCGGAATGGGTGATTGGGCAAACGGTAAGAAAAACACGTTCGTTAAATATTATTGCGATTTTCCTCAATTGCATATATCTCATATACGCTCACCCAACTTTAACTATCGTTTTCCTGCCCTTCCCACAGGCTACGGCTACCGCGGCGTGGCCCCCGGCACTCCGACGTCCCAACCCGCTAATCTCCCGTCTGTCGACGGTTCCCTCTCGCAGCAATCCTCTTCGGGTGGCCCCAGTTCGAACAAGCGCAAGTCCGGCGCCACCGGCCCCGGAGGTCCCACCTCGGGCACCTCCACCCCACCTGCTGGCGGGCCTCCCGGAGGCCCCGGCCGCAGCGGCGCCATCGTCAACAAACAGCCCCAGCAGGGCGGCTCCGGCCCCGTTGTCCTGGGCGGACCATCCAACATCCTGAGCGACGTCGATCCAGAGAGTGTGCCGGCTAGCATGAAGATCGAGGGGCCCGATTGGTTTGCTATGTGAGTTTTTTTCCAAAAAAAAAAAAAAAAAAAAAAAAAAAAAAAAAAAAAAAAGTGGTTGGTGCGTGTGCGTGATTGGGTTATGATCAAGATTCTGTTCGGAAGTTATTATCAAAAGTTATTATTAAAGTAATATATTTCTGACTATAATGCCGAACATTCGCACCAAAACAGCTTCAACCCAAAGGTTTCCCGCGTCCTCAAGGTCGACCTGATCCACACGCTAGACCACCAAAGTGTCGTGTGCTGCGTCAAATTCAGCGCCGACGGCAAATATCTCGCGGCCGGGTGCAACAGGTCCACGCATATCTACGACGTGAACACGGCGGCCAAAATTTGGTGCGTTGGTCTTAGAGAGATGATGTCGTGGTGCGCAGTTGCGATAGAAATGAGGAGGGGTTTAGGGTGGTGGGGAGGATTGGGTTGATGATTTTCCATCCTCATGGAAGTGGATGTATATGCGAATTTGGGTGCTATGGTAGGGAGTCGGATTATCAGTTGACTTGGGAAGCGATGCGCATGATTTCTAATCTCATTCTTTCGCACCATGTGTTCGATTTGTCTCGTATCATTTGAATTCTGAGAACAGCGTTTTACAAGACGAAAACGTGGGCAAGGAGGGCGATTTGTACATCCGTTCCGTGTGCTTCAGTCCTGACGGCAAGTTCCTTGCTACCGGCGCGGAGGATAAGCAGATTAGGGTGAGTTTGTGATTTTCTTCTGGAGAAGGAGACGCCTTGACAATCCGCCCATTTTTGCTAATTTATCTTCTCTTCTTCCAACCAACCAATCTTCTAGATCTGGGACATTCAGAAGAAGCGTATCCGCCATTTGTTCACCGGTCACGAGCAAGATATCTACTCACTCGACTTCTCTCGCGACGGACGTATCATCGTCTCCGGCTCCGGCGACCGCACGGCCCGGATATGGGATATGGAGGGATCAAGGTGTTTGCACACCCTCCGCATCTCGGAGCTCGACCCCAAGGATCCCGGCGTCACCTCCGTGGCGATCTCGCCCGATGGCCGCCTCGTCGCCGCCGGTTCGCTTGATAAATTGGTCCGCGTCTGGGACACTACCTCCGGCTACCTGATGGAGCGGCTTGAGGGCCACAAGGACTCTGTCTACTCCGTCGCTTTCATGCCCGACGGCAAGACCCTCGTCAGCGGGAGCCTCGATAAGACACTCAAACTGTGGCAGCTCGGCACAAACGAGGGCAGGGGCGGGCCGGTCGAGAGGGATAGGAGCAAGGCACCTTGCAAAATGACCTTCCAGGGTCATAAGGTTGGTACATAGTTTAGTTATGGTCGGTTTGGGTTATGTCGTGCGCACGCATGTGTTCGTACACTAACCCTATTGGGTTAATGTTTGCGCAGGATTTTGTGTTGTCAGTGGCGTGCACGCCCTGTGGCGGTTGGGTCGTCTCAGGGTCCAAGGATCGCGGCGTGCAGTTCTGGGATCCAAAAACGGGTCAGACGCAGTTTATGTTGCAGGGACATAAGAACTCCGGTACGCCTCAATCTTTCTCCCATTGTTCCTTGTCCAACGTCTGAATTCTTCGATTTTCTATGGGTTCTCACGTTCTCCGTTCATCTTCATTGCGGCAGTGATTTCCGTGGCCCTGAGCCCGACCGGTCGGACGCTCTTCGCTACGGGGTCTGGTGACAATCGGGCGAGGATCTGGAGTTACGAGACGATCGGGCCGCAGTAGCGTGGGAATCGATACTGGGAGGAAAAGAAGGGAAAACACTGACAAGGGCGTCCGTTCGATGTGATTAGTGTATTGGAGTTTGGTCGTGGATAGAGGTGGCTTGTGGCTGCGGTTCGCGAAAACGGATTTTCCTGGTTGGTATGTGAGTTTGAGGTTGGGATGTGTTGCTAGTTTCGCGGGCTTCGTTTCCTCTTCCCCTTGTTTCTCTCTCCCTATTCCCCTATTTGGTTGGGATTTTGGTTAGCTCCCTTCCTCTCGCTCTTTTCCATTGTATAAATTGTCTTCTTCGTTCGTTACCGTCTAAAACTTGCTAGCAAGTATCATTTCGGTGGTGTATTCCGTTTCTTTTCTTTTCTTTTCTTTTCCTTTTTGGATGGGAGGGCTAGGATGTGTGCGTGCTCGTAGTCTGAAAAATCTCTCGGAGTATAGTGAATGGATGAGGTGATCGCTTCTTTTGTACGCTTCTTTTGCCGCTTATCTTGCAATAAGACTGTGTCTTTATCTAAAAACAACTCCGTGGTTAGTTAAGGAGTGAGCCGGAAGCATCTAACAGGACAAAGAATCGAGCTCATTGAAATCCAAGAGCCTTGGGTAGTGGCGCAAATTGCAAAATCGGGTTGGGGTCGCGTTTCGGAAATTTTTGAAAGACTTAACAGTATTATTTTATATACAGAGCGAATATCTAATTAAATTCTAGTGCCAGATTAGATTGTATTCAGAACATGTGCCTGCTTTGCTTATAATGGAATATATATATAGTGACAACCGACACGTAAGCTCTTGTGCAATGTAAAAAAAAAAAAAAAAAAAAAAAAAAAAAAAAAAAAAAAAACTAAATTGGGTCGATGCACATTCCACCCGCTTACCGTACAATTTTGCGGCCAACTTGGCCGCAACCCGATGTTTTTGAGAGCAAGTCGTTGGGGCCATGCTGTGCAGAACGACCAGAGGCCACAATGCTACCTCCCCTCGCCTTTTTTTTTTTTTTTTTTTTTTTT
>RBNI01005944.1:0-11915 GCA_003990745.1 Jimgerdemannia flammicorona
AAAAAAAAAAAAAAAAAGAGACCAATATATTCAATAACTCTTAGTCTAAGTGAGATTTGTTATTAATATTTAGCTTTAATATTTGAAACTTATACTGGTCTTAATGGTTATTATACTAGAGAAGAAAGAGTATGAGATCAATGAGATAAGAATGAATGAGATTGATCAAACAGTAAGAGAGAAGATAGCAGTATTCTGCAACAGTATTAAAGGACAAAATATATAACATATTATCTTTAAGGATATAGTTCAAAATTAGATATCACTATGATTTTTTTATGTGAATTTTAAAATTAGGGATTAACTTGCAGTAAGGTACACAGTCCTGAAGTCAAAATTTTGTATGGGCCAAATGTAATAAATCAGGGGTCGATGAGCTAGCTACAGCTAGCCAATTGGGTTGGTAAGCAAATTTGTCAATGAGGAAAAATAGTTACTCCCATATGGAAAAAATGCAAACCCCCACCCCCCATATTATGGAAAAAATGCAGAACCTCAATAAAAATAAGCCAGTTTTGTGGGCCTTGAGGTACCAAGAAAAAGCCACATCTAAGCAGATTAAGCATATCTTAATAAGAGTCACACAGGATTATTTTTGCTAAGGTACACACTAAGGTATGCTGACTTCTATTATCATTTTTACAACAAAAAATTCATATAAATGAAAATAAATACATTTAGCATATTCTTATACTCCTAGGTCAATAGTTATATTAATAGTTTGATATAGATTTTTGAAAAAATTATATTACAATAATTTTTTTTGTGAAAGGTAAGAAATTACAGTGAAAATCAATAGTAGTTATGTAACAATTGTGCTATTCACTAATAAAAAGAAAAAAAAATTACAAAACCCAATTGTATTTTTATACTATAATATCTTCTCAAGTTCATTGTATTGAGAAATCTGCAGAACTCAGCAAAATATATATAAATATTATATAACTACAGCTTAAAAGGTTGAATTGTACCAATTTCATATAAACTACAATCATGACTGTGAGAGGACTTTGGCATAAGGGGGAGCTTCAAGAGGGCTTTGTTGTGAGAGAGAGCTTCAGAGAGAGCTTCAGCATGAGGGGGCAGCATGAGGCATGAAGGGGTATCAGTATCGATATAAGACTTCAGTATGTGTGGACTTTAGCCTATGTTGAATTACTTACAATAGCTTTAGTTTGTAAATATTTTATTTCAGTATTATAATACCTATACTATTCTATATTATATTATAAAATGGTGACATTTGGTAAATGGATTATTGCTCTCTGAAGCCTTATGCCACTGAAGCTCCCCCTCACACCGAAGCCCTCTCACGCTAAAGCCCCTCATACCACTAAAGCCAAAGCCCTCTCATACTGAAGTCTCCTCACACTGATGCTCCCTCATGCTGAAGCCTCATGCCAAAGCCCCTTCACACTGAAGCTTCCCCTTATGCTAAAGTCCTTTCACACTGAAGCCCCCTCACAATAATGCTCCCTCATGCCAAAGCATCATGCTGAAGCCAAGCTCCAAAGCCCCCACACACTGAAGCTCCCCCTCATACTGAAGCCCTCTCACACTGAAGTTCCCCCTCACACCAAAGCTTCATGCCAAAGCCCCCTCATGCTGAAGCTCCCCCTCATACTGAAGCTCTCTTACACTAAAGTCAAAGCCCTCTCATACTGAAGCCCCCTCATGCTGATGCTTCCTCATGCTGAAGCCTTGTGCTGAACCCCTCATGCCGAAGCTCTCTCTCATGCCAAAGCCCTCTCATACTGAACTCCCCCTCATACCAAAGCCCTCTCATGCTGAAGCCCCCTCATGCTGATGCTCCCTCATACTGAAGCCTTGAACCCCTTACACCGAAGCTCTCTCTTATGCCAAAGCCCTCTTATGCTGAACTCCCTCTCATGCCAAAGCCCTCTCATGCTGAAGCCCCCTCATGCTGATACTCCCTCATGCTGAAGCCTCATGCCAAAGCCAAGCTCTGAAGCCCCCCCTCATGCCAAAGCCCTCTCATACTGAAGCTCCCCCTCATGCCGAAGCCTCATTCCAAAGTCTCCTCATGCTAAAGCTCCCCCTCATGCTGAAGCTCTCTTATGCTGAAGCCAAAGCCCTCTCATGCTGAAGCCCCCTCATGCTGATGCTCCCTTATGCCAAAGCCTTGTGCCAAACCCCTCACACTGAAGCTCCCCCTCATGCCAAAGCTCTCTCATGTTGAACTCCTCCTCATGCCAAAGCCCTCTCATACTAAAGCCCCCTCATGCTGATGCTCCCTCACACTGAAGCCTCATGCCAAAGCCAAGCTCCAAAGCCCCCCCTTATGCCAAAGCCCTCTCATGCTGAAGCTCCCCCTCATACTGAAGCCTCATGCCGAAGCTCCCTTATGCTGAAGCTCCCCCTCATGCTGAAGCCCTCTCATACTGAAGCCAAAGCCCTCTCATACTGAAGCCCCCTCATGCTGATGCTCCCTTATACCAAAGCCTCATGCCAAACCCCTCACACTGAACTCCCCCTCATGCTGAAGTCCTCTCATACTGAACTCCCTCTCATGTCGAAGCTCTCTTATACTGAAGTCCCCTCATGCTAATACTCCCTCATACTGAAGCCTCATATCAAAGCCAAGCTCCAAAGCTCCCCCTCATGCCAAAGCCCTCTCATGCTGAAGCTTCCTCTCATGCCGAAGCCTTATGCTGAAGCCCCCTCATACCAAAGCTCCCCCTCATGCTGAAGCCCTCATGCTGAAGCCAAAGCTCTCTCATACTGAAGCCCCCTCATACTGATGCTCCCTCATGCCAAAGCCTCATGCTAAACCCCTTATACCAAAGCTCCCCCTCATGCTGAAGCCCTCTTATGCTGAACTCTCCCTTATGCCAAAGCCCTCTCATACTGAAGCCCCCTCATACTGATGCTCCCTCATGCCAAAGCCTCATACCGAAGCCAAGCTCTGAAGCCCCCCCTCATACCAAAGCCCTCTCACACTGAAGCTCTCCCTCATGCCAAAGCCTCATGCTGAAGCCCCCTCATGCTGAAGCTCCCTCTCATACTGAAGCCCTCTCATGCTGAAGCCAAAGCCCTCTCATACTGAAGCTCCCTCATGCTGATGCTCCCTCACACTGAAGCCTCATGCTGAACCCCTCATGCCGAAGCTCCCCCTCATGCCAAAGCTCTCTCACACTGAAGCTCCCTTATGTCAAAGCCTCATGCCAAGCCACCTCATGCCGAAGCCCTCTCATGCTGAAGCTCCTCTCACACTGAAGCCTTCTAAAGCTCCCTCTCATACTGAATCCCCCTCACACTAATACTCCCTCATGCCAAAGCCTCATGCCAAAGCCCCATGCTACGAAGCCCCTCATGCCAAAGCTCCATCATGCTAAAGCCCTCTTATGCTGAAGCTCCTCCTCACACTGAAGTCCTGAAGCCTCATGCCAAAGCCACACTGATGCCCCTTATACAAGAAGCTTTAGTGTGTGAGTATAAGGGTATAAAAAAAGCTTCTATGATATAAGCCACATTTTCACATCATATTTAAACTTTATTTTTTTTTGTCAATATGATAAACATTGTACATATATATAAATCAATAGATTAAATAATTTTTTGAGAGAGATGGTAATGTGAATGATATATTTTTAGCTTGTAGCAGCTGCTTGTAACTTGTGGTTTGTGGCTTGCAGCTTGTGGTTTGCCTATAGATTACAGATATTATTATTTATCAATCCAAAAATTGTGATTCAAAATATTGATATTTTCTTACCTATTTCTTCTCTGCCTTCTATTCTTCATCTTCATCTACTTTGTGATCTTGATTGGGTGAAGAAGGGGGTATATCATGATTTGCAATATCCTTGATAATATCTTTGTCGGTTTTCTTAGCTTGTAAAATCTTTTTAATAATGTCCTTATTAAGAAGAGTCAATATCACTTTACACCCACAATGCTTCAAGATATGAAACATTAAATGAGCTTTTTGCATCCACATCTTTATAGATCTTAATTTGTTCCTATTACTTTTCAAAATTTTCTAACAACTTTTGTTTATCACCATCTGACCCTTCTGAAAATCATCTATGGCTAGTCGGTGACCAAATGCATATAATACTTCAAGCAAGATACTTCTACATTTGTGTTGACAATAAATTGAAAAGCTCAACATAGTCTTCTTCTGGTGGTAGAGACACTGTTCTTCTCGGAGACACTACTCTTCTCATCTGACTGTTAGTGAGAGTTGAGGTGGACACTATAGTGGGATTTTGAGCAGCCGTGGGATTTTGGGCAGCCATGAGCACTGTGGTGGGATTTGAGACAGCTTTATTTTCTTGAATCTTCTTTTTGGCCATGTGGAGAGATCTTCCTATGTATAATCTTCAGTTGACTATCAACCTCTTCATTAAGATTGATGACTTCAGTAGTTTTCTCACCATATCTTATTGAAATTTTGTGAACATCTTTGGCAGTAATATAATAGTCTATTCTAATGTCTTTGTTATAATATTTAGCATAGTATTGAATAGTTTTAAATACATCTTACAACTCTTGTGTGAGTAATATAGTTTGTTAGAAAAGAAGAGAAGAAAAAAGGAAGAGGTATGGTAGAAGGAGATATGGTTGTAGTTGTACTTTTTTCCAGTTATACTAACTGTGTATTTTTAAGTGTGTACTTTCTTCAAGTTGTGTTTTTTTAGTAAGTGATGATTGGATCTCCGAAATTCCAAAGTCACAAAACTGGCCTGGCTTACTTTCTAAAAAAATAGTGATAATTGATATAATTAAAGTTGAGTATAAGTACTGTCCACTATACAAAACCCAGTTGTATCTTTATTATAATGTCTTCTCAAGTTCATCATATTGAGAAATCTGCAGAATTTAGCAAAATATATATAAATATTATATAACTATAGCTTAAAAGGTCGAATTGTACTGATTTTACATAAATTTTTATTATTTATGACCATGACCATGAGGTGTTGCCTTGAGTAATAATTCGAGAAGTCCAGGACTGATCAAGAAGCTCAATGCAACTGGTTAAAATGTAGTATAGGTTTAATCCAAATGGTGAATAATGAGCCCATCACCCATTGATCACTTTCATACATTAAGCTTTAAGCTTGAATTGCTTATATACATTGAATTGCCTTAACATAAGTGATATGATGTAATTCAAGCTTAATATATTAAGTGATATATGTGATTCAAGCTTAACATATATAAGTGAAGCTTATGTATAGCTGGCATATCGTATATAAAAGCAGAGCCTACCCTTTGGCGCTCCTTCTCTACTTCTCTCCATCCCAACCCACTTCACTCCAATCCAATCTCCAACCCACTTCTCCACCCCCAATCTCCACTCTCACTTCATCATTATGATGTATAAGCCAAACTTTTAAAATAGATAAAAAAAAAAAAAAAAGCTGCTCACTTATCTACTCATTTATCTATCATTAAGTACAAGATTCTCCCATCATGGTCTACCATTCCAAACTTCTCAGAGAATGGGAAGCCAAGCCCAAAGATATATATTCTAATCAAGAGAGAATAACAAAGATCGAGCTTCTCAGATATATGCTTATTGTCAACATATGGCTAAATAAAGAGGAGTGAGAAGATACCCTCAAAAGAATATCAAGTTGTATAGGGTTTGACTTAGAAGAGATGATTGCCAAGGAGTCTAATGTGAAACGGGACAAGATATGTATTATATTATCACTGTATATTCCCCTCTTTCTTTCTCATTTTCTAATTATCTCATCTTTTATCTGTAGATTGTAGTCTGGCTGAGCAACATGAGGAGACAGGTCCTCAAAACTCTCTCTGGTACCTCTCAGGTTATACAACTTTTGGAAAGCAACTACAACATCATTTTTGGAGAAAATAGACTAGCAACATAGCAACTGACAGGCAATCTGAGGTGTGTACTAGGCAGAGTGGCCTGAGTGCATTCAACTGGCAACATGTAGGGAGAGGCCCTGGCCTGGGGGGAGGTATGAGGGGGCTACTAGCAGGTGGATGAGTTAGAGAAGGGGGCGGTAGTAGAGGTCAAGGATCTGGGAGGGCAAGCTTTGCTGAGACAGTGAATGGGAGAAGGCAGACGATAGGGCTGGAGGGTTGGTTGAAGAAAGGTAAGGAAATGGAGAAGGCGATAGTACTTGGGGGAGTAGTCCTTAGCGAAGGGGGCAGTAGAGCTAGAGGTGTAGTGGCTGGGGGGGGTGTGATGGCTGATGGAGATGGGACTGCTAATCTGGAAAAAATCCAGATATGACTGTAGATAGTGTGGCTGAGCGACTGGGGCCTGAGAGACAAGGAGATTTGGTGGATGGTGTGATGGGCCTGGTGGTGGCACTGTTACTCAAGAAATCGATCTCAACATTTGCAGTGATACTGTGCTTCTAGGGCCTAGCAGTGATAGTGAAAATGGTGCTGGGGCTGATTGCTAAGCAGGTGGCTAGAGCAGCATTTATAAAGTTTTTGAAGAGAATAGAGGGAGTTGAGGTGGGCTTTGAGGAGACTGAGCCTTTGGAGGAAGCATTGAAGATTGGATTGATAGTTGGGAAGGTGTGTGTTCTGATGGCATGATGCCTGAAATGGGATCCCAGAGTGGTCCAACTGCTGGTGAAAGGGGTGCCTACAGTGATGGTGATAGAGATAAGGAAGAGAGTTGAGGAGGTCATGGCGGAGTATAGAGAGGTAGTGGATATCAGATTCAGGGTCTGAGAGGGGACCTTGCTCAGGACTGGAGATGTAGATGTGAGGATTTGGCTGGCAGAGAAGGAGGCCACCAGGAAGGCAAGGAACTGGCCTTTTAGTATAGTCTGGGGGGCAATTATGTGCAAGGTGACAAGGGTGAAGGGAAGTGAGGAGGAGGAAGAAGACCTATTGGAAGCATTGAAAGAGTTGAGTAGTGTAGTGGAATGGCAGGTGAAGGCTTGGAGGGCCTTTGAGGAGGCAACACACTTGGAGGTGGTAGATGGGAAGCAGATTTGAGTGAGCAAGGAGTAGTGAGAATGAGATCAGGGATATAAGAGGCAGAGGGAACTGCTGGCAAAAATGAAGGGTGGGCCTCAGAAGGATACAAGTAGGATAGTGGACACAGGGGGGGCCAAAGTGAGTATCTGGGCAGGCAAGGAAAGTGGGAGTGCTGGAAAGGAGACTGGCAAGAACAGGGAGACAACTGGCAAGGATCTGTATGCAGATGGCATGCTGGAGGATTGGGATGAGACATGGGAGGACTCTCCTACCCCTACCCCTCTTATCAGGCAGAGCCCAGCTTCCCGAAGCAGGGTGGTGGAGGATGTGCCAATGCGGGGGGCCCAGTGAGTGCAATTTAGAGTTCCAGAGATGGCAAAAGGGGGACAAGTAGTGGTGGTCAGTGAGGAGGAACTGGTGGATATCTCAGAGGAGTAGGATGAGGCTGTGAGTACTGGGACTGACACCACAATGCTGGATGGTGAGAGGCTGGTGACCCCTAGAGGAAAGGAGGTGGGGAACCTACTTTGGATATGCAGGATGATGAACAACCTGGTGGCTGAGGAGCTGGAAGAGGTGGATTTGAGGGTAATGAGCAACAAGCATTGGGTGAGGATCCTGCAGAGGGAGGGGGTAGTGATGGCATTGAAAGTGGAAATTCTTGTAGTATATCTGGAGAAGGAGGGCTATGAGGTAGATCAGGAGCAGGAGGCAGAGATGGCAGGAGTCGCAGGAGAGAGAGCTGAATACTACTGGACCAAGCATCATGGACTATAGCTCTGGTAGGAAGCCTGCCTGGAGTACCACAAGGAATTTGAGGAGAAGGCAGATGGAGAGATGAATGAGCTGTTGGCTGGACTGGAGGCTCAGAGGGCTGAAGAGGAGGCAGTGACTGCAGAATATAATCTGGACTTGGCACAGGAGGAGATGAATATGGAGCAGTAGAGAAAGCTTGATAATATACCATTTTTCACTATGAATAGTACAACCAACATTTTTTCTTTGAATGTGAATAGGTTATGAGGCACTTATTGATATAGGAACATTTTTACTTAGCTGAAGGGATTGGAGGCTGATCTTTTCCTCTTATAGGATATCAGGTGTGAGGATGACTTGGATAGACTGGAATGGATGAAGGAGTGGAGAGTTGTGGCAGTCTGGAAGGGCAAGGTTGGGATTCTGGTGCAGAAAGGCAGAGGGGAGATACAGGATGTGAAGAGCTGGGGGGATAGATTGGTCTGGGGAGAGTAGATATATACAGGTTGGGAGCCAGTCATAGTGGGCTCCTGTTACTGCCCTGTGGTATAGGGTGAACATGTGAATTGGGTGAAGGGCCTACAGAAGAGTGGAATTCTTGTGGAGGTTGGAGTAGATATGCTCAGGGGGGACTTCAATATGGTCCGAGACATGTGGAGGGATAGAACTGATGGAGGACAAGGAGCTGAGGGTCGGAGTGGAGGACTGGCAGCATGGGAGGAAGTGGAAAGACTGAGTCCTCTGATGGATGCAGGTAGAGAATGTTGGAGGGATAGGAGGGTATACACACACTGGGCTGGGGGCCTGGGAATAAGGATTGATTGGATTCTGATGGCCAGCTGCTGGGGCTTGGACATTTGGAAGTTGCTGGAGATGGAATGGTGCCCTTGGTCGGATCATTGGGAGCTTTTAGGGCAGGGACATTTTGGGGGGAGTGGGGATGGGCCTGGACATTGGCATCTCAATTCCTCCTTGCTAGATGATAAGATCCGGTAAGATGAGTGAGCTGAAGACATTTAATTGCAAGTGGAGTGCTGGAGGCAGGAAGGTGCCCCAGTTGCTATTTGGTAGATGAGAATGAAGGAGATGGCCAGGACCTTCTGGAGTGAGGCTGGTAAGGAGGCTGGGAAACAGAGGAGGTGGTGGGTGCAGTGGGCTTCTAGTAGACTGTCTTGGCTCTTGGAGGACTGGGCAAGACTGGTGTCATTGAAGGGAGAGGAGGACTGGAGATTGATAAGGGTAAGAATGGAGGTGGTTGAACTACAACAGGTGCTGCAGAATGAGGAAGAGGCAAGGGTCCAGGGTCTGGCAGCATGACTTCATTGGCAGGGGTTGGAGGAAGGAGAGCAGCCCTCAAAGTTTCTCACAAGAGCCCTTCAGGTGAGAAGGGTGCAACAAAGGTGGGAGGGGGTGCTTGATGCTGATGGTATATTGGTGCATGGTGTACAAGACATTCTTGGATCATTAAAGGAGCATTGGAGTAGATTGTGGATTGAAGAGGAGGGTGGGGCAGATACTGAGGACATTGACTGAGTATTGGAGGATTGGTACTCTATACAAGCAGATGGGCTGGGTGACTTAGTACTGCTAGTACAAGAGAAGGAGATCTGCCAGGTTCTTGCTGCAACAACCTTGGGTACAGTACCTAGAGAGGATGGTCTGCCCTGGAACTTCTGAAAAAAGATGGTGAGAGTCTCAGGAGTACTGGGAGAGATGACAGCACTGTGTGATTGGATTCTACAGATGGGGAGATAGGTGAGAGACCAAGATCTGGGGCTGGTGATGTTGCTTTATAAGAACAAAGGAAGGCATGAGGACTGGAAGAACTGGAGACTGATTATGCTACTGGATATGGACAGAAAGTTGGTTACCAAGGTGGTGGTTGCAAGGTTGCAAAAAGTGGTCCAGTAAGTCTTGAGTGATGAGCAGAGGGGCTTTGTGGGAGGCCAGCTCATCAGAGATGGCACAGCATGGGTTCATGGAGTTATTGAAGGGGTGCGAGCCAGTAGACTGGATAGGTGCCTGGTCTTTCTAGACCAGAAGAAGGCTTACAACTGAGTATGATGGGTCTGGCTGGCGAAAGTATTGGATAAGATTGGGGTCCCACACCAGTTCAGGATGGCCATAATCAGCCTACTGGAAGGAAGTAGGGCTGCACTCATGTGTAATAGACATAGAGGGGTAGCATTTCTCCTGGGTAGGGGGGTGCCCCAGGGGGACCCACTGTCCCCCATTTTGTACACTCTTTCTCTGGAGCCCTTCATAGACAGAATTAGGCAGAAGATAGTGGGGCTCTCTATCTTTGACATTGGGTGGAAAGTAGGGGCATTTGTAGATGACATGATGGTCAGCCTGGGATCAGTTGCAGATGTAAAGAAGCTCAAAGAGATAGTAGAGTGGTATGAGGTGAACTCCAGGGCCAGGCTTAATTGGCATAAGTGCAAAACAATGGTGTTAGGCAATGGTCTAGTGGGAGGGGAGATTATTGGTACTATTGTCCCTGCTGGTGAGGCAGTATGATACTTAGGTATTTATCTGTCAGTATATGAGTTGGTTCTGCCCAGACTTTGGTGGTAGCAGTGGGTTGGCATCTGGAAGGAGGCTCTGCAGAGTTGGGGGAGCCACCAATTGTCTCTGGCAGGACGTGTATCGATTTTGAACATCTATTGGCTGCCGAAGTTATGGTATCTGGCTTATTATCTGGACTTCTCAGCTTGGGTGGTAAAGTGATTGATAAAGGTGGCCAAGGGGTGGATCTGGACTGGAAGGCAGAGTCAGATCAGCTGGGAGGTCTTGTCCTTATTGGTGGTGAGTGGGGGACTTAGGCTGGTGGACTTTCCTAAGAGACTGCACTGCTTGAGAGCATGGTGGCTGAAAGGAGTAGTGGAGTTACGAGGGGGTGGTTGGGTCCCCCTACTGCAGAAAGTCTGGGAGATAAGGTCCTCTCTGAGGGGTTCAACTGGTGATCTCCTAGTACTTGTGGGCCTTCAGAACACAGAACATTTGCGATATAAAGGCTTCTGGTAGAGAGTGGCAGAGGGGGTGTACCGCATTGAAATTAGGTGGCAGGAAAATGAAGGGGAGATAGCTTGGGACCCAGCAATGTAGAGATGAGACCAAGTGTTACTGGGTGGCATTCCCTTAATTGAGTTCGACATTGGTGATGAAATTGAATACCAACAGGGACCAGGCCAAGACCTGTGGCCTAGCAGCTGGCAAGGAGTAGGAATCGGTGAGGAGTGGGACTGGTGTAGTATTTGGGCCTGGAGTGCCAAGGTGAGGAGGTGGCTGCTGCTGAAGTATTGGGTGGTCTGGTGGTATGTGCTGAGGTGGAATGTCATGCTCAACTTCTGCTCAGGTCACCTTATCAAGGGAGTTTGCTTTGACTGTGAAGAGTGCTATAATGTAGGGCAGGAAGGGGGATATATGCAGATGCCTGAACATTGGCTAAGAGAGTGTGAGGTACTTAGTACCTTTTGGCAGAACATTGGAGATCATTTGGGGGTAGTGTGTAGGGGAGCTGATATGCGGGAGCAATGGGAGGATTTAAGGGATAGATTGGAGGGGGGGGTGGAAAAGGAATGGCTGACATTAGGCTGGGCTTTGACCATTTGGGTGGGGCTGGCCAGTCACTGGCTATTTGTTTTTGAGGATGGAAGGACACTTGGCTCAGAGATCAGGTTGCTTAGGTAGCATAGCCTTATGGAAGACACCTTGATGGGCTGGTGGCCTGGGGTCTGGGTCCTGATGGCAGTATATTGGTGGTGGATCTTTGAACAGAACCCATAGATGGGGATTGGGGAGATGGTGGAGCAGTGGAGGTGGCTTGTCCAGGAGGTGGTTCAGGGGTGGTGGCATCAGGGGAGACGACTTCAGCCAGGGGCCATAAAGAAGGTGTATGAAATTGTATGGCAGAGTCGAGGGTACCTGGTGTTAGATAATAGTGGGGTGAGATGAAAGGAAGGAGTTGGTCAAGTCCTTCGGGACCACTGATACTTGAAAAAATTAGAACAATACAGAGAAGATTAGCATGGCCCCTACATAAGGATGACACTATCTTCCTGAGTGGATAGCCCTATATGGGCAAGTTTTTTTGGAAGGAAGGAGTTGGCTGAAGGGTTCCACCTCTGTAAATTTATGATATTAGTAGTGGTTTGTGCTCTTTGTAATTGTATTAGATAGCTCATAATAAAGAAGTCCAAGAGACTATAAAAAAA
>RBNI01005945.1:0-11913 GCA_003990745.1 Jimgerdemannia flammicorona
ACGCACAAGGAGATCGTCGCGCTACACAGAAATTGTGCCATTCCCAGTTGACCCAAGAAGGAAGTCCATTCACACACAAATCGCCGCTACACCCAGAGAACCGTCCCAAAAAGGAAACCGCTCGCACAGTATCCAGATCTTGACTATTATACCGCTAAACACCAAGAACATTTTGTTGCTTTTAACAAAGTAACTGGGGGCTCAAGCCAAACTACATCAACCCCCAACCTTGTAATTTGCCTCCATTGAGCCGGGCACGTTACAATAGTTTAGTATTTATGTAACTATTTAAAAGACTGTCTTTATATCTATTTAATAGATTTGAGATCATAAGTATGCTAATTATAAGAAATACTCTAAGTAAAGTAAGCTTAGTAATAAAATAGACTATATAGTAGTCTATATTATTGTTAGTATTATACTTAATTTTATATATCTAGTGAGATTATATAGCTTGACAATTTGGTAAAAGAGATTCTAGATTCTATATATAAGAGAGTTACTTTGTTAGAATATTTTTATATAGTTCTGAAAGGACTTTCTGGAAGTTCTGAATATTCTGGAAGACTTTTCTTAAGATCAAGATCAATTTCATATAGAGTATATCCTCTATGCTTATTGATTTCAAAATTAGGTTAATATTTCAACCAAAGTCCTTTTTCAGACTTATTCTGGATATTCAGAAGATTCTGTATTTCAGGAAGTTTAAGAAACTAAGACAAGCTTAGTTGAATTGGTGTATCACTATAGACAATACCTAATTAGGAAATTTCATAACTTGGTTAGGAGTGGGACCTAATAGAGAGCAGATTTACTTAAGAGTAATTTGTAGATTATTATGTATATAAGTTTATTCACTATTCATAATATTGCTATACTAGAAGGAGTGTGTGAAGGGATATTGTGGGGAAGTATTAAAGAGTTGTTCTTATCTATATTTTTGTCTGGATTTCTAAGGTCTGAAGGAGTAGTTATTTATACTAATGAGAGACTATCTAGATTATTCTAAATATGAATATAGTACTTAGTATCTTGCTGAGTAGGAATATAGTTATATACTATAAGTATGAACTGTTATATCAGTATATATTCACATCATACAAAGCTAATCTAACTATACTAATAACTGCAAAGCTATCTATAGATTTAGATACTGTCTGAGTAGTCTTTAATGAGATTACTATTGATGATATCATCTCTGATGAAGTAGTCATCTAAGAAGAGAGGTTCTTGGATAATATCTCTCTATTCATTTATATAGTAGTATGTTGGAACTATTTTACCATCCCATAGAATGGTATCATCTGTCTCATATACTGGGTATAGTGTTAGTGGGTGGAGAAGGGGTATATTATCTTTACTTTTATTGGATTCACTATCTGCATACCTTTGGTAGGTAATAGTACTATGTGTTGCAGAATTGTAGTATACTGGTAGCTGTGGTTTATTTTGTTCTTACTCAGGAGGTAGAGTTATTGGTTTGATCTTAAGAGTTATCTAGAGGAACAGATTGTGTTTTCTGATCTCTTTATTGTAGTTGAAGTAATTGAGCATAAATGTAGATTGGTACTCAAGTTAGTGATCATTATCTCATAGATGGTTATGAATTGTTATAAGTTTATCAGTGAGGTTGGTAGAGTGATCAGAGCTGGCAGGAATCCTTGGCTGGAGATTATATTGGTATCAGAGGGGTCATTGTCTTCTGCTTTATAATTATCAAACTGGATTATATCATAGATATCATTCATGATATATTCAACTTGAGGTATTTGCAGGATGTGGTCATCAGGGTACAGAAAGGTTCTGTTGATTTTTTTGAATATACTTGATATACTTGTGATTGAGTTCTTACATATCATCAATTGGACCATAGGATAAAGTGGCAACCATTTCAGTGATAGTAACTCAGAGGCAGAAAATAAAGATACTATACTCATAAAAGAGTTCTTGGTATTTATGAGCAATGAGTTTCTGGTATTGAGATATCTGTATATTATCTGTATTATGGTAGTGTTCAGCTATATCATCTAAGAGGTGGCTAATCTGAGAGTAGCTTGAGATTTGTCTGATTCAGTAGGCTTTGCTGAGCATATTCAGAGTATGCCATTGGGCCTCTACAAAGTAAAGATGAACCAGGCTATAGATATTCATGAGGGGCAGAGGAGGTGTGATTCATCTTTATACTCTGTGACTTTGGTTTGACTTAGCTTTATGATCTTACATGTGATTTCCAGATTTGTTCTGAGAGTGACATGTGATTGGTGACTTGAAGATTGTGCACTTACAACTCTCTCCTTATTAGCTTTGATATTCACATCAAGGTCTTCTAATTTGGTCTAGTGTTATTACACTATTTGGATGATCAAAAGTCTAGTAATATTCATTTTCTCAGAAAGTGTCATACTTATAATATAGTTATCTAATATATTGGATTTACACATTAGTTTGATACCATGCTTTGGAAGTGATTCTGATGTCATTCACTACTGAAGAATTTTCTCTAAGGAATCTTCTTAAATATCTATACCTTGTTTCCCACTAGTGGAGAGAATAAGCTGGCTTTCAGTTTTGCTATTTTCCTAGAGGATCAGTATTCTTTTATCTTAACTTGCTGAGTTCTTAATTTATTTATGATAATTATAAGGGTACTCAATATTTGGGAGGGTAATATATAGTATAGGACTAATAGATATTAGAGTATTTAGATTTAGTTATTTAAGAAATTGTATTCTTGAACTAAGTTAGTAGCATTCTGCAGATTAGTTTTAGATTCTCATATTGCATTATGGATCAGATAACCTTTTTATTTAACAAGATATTTAGGGTAGTTCTTGTCACCACATTTGTTGAGGATTTGTTCAACTTTATATTCTTCTCAATTATTAATAATATTAGGTACAGGTGGTTTTACAGTTTGGTTCAGAAATAGCTCATCATTGTTTTCATTATATTGCTTGAGATATTGAACATTGAAGACTGGGTGAATCTTAATAGTATCAGGTAGTATCAATTTGTAGAAAGTTGTAGAAAGTTGGAGAGACTTGTGTAATAACTTCAAATAGTCTAATGAATTTGCTATTCAGCTTTATAGAGGGTCTATGCTTGAGATTGTCAACTCAGTATCCTTGGATATCCAGTAAAACTTTTTCTCCAATATCAAAAGTTTCTTCTCAGGAATGCTTGTTGATGTACTGCAATTGTTGTTCTTAGCTTAAGATAAATTCTTGATTGCAATCTGGCTTAAGTTGCATATTTAGAGCAGAAATTCTTCAATGGCTTTGATAGTAGAGAGTTCATCAGTAGTTCTGATAAGTGTCATAGGGGTGTTCAGATTTTGTTCTATATTGACAAAGAATGGAGTCATTCCAAGAGAGGCTTGCTTATTGTTTTGTAGGTAAATTCAACTACTGTAAGGTATTCATACCAATTATCTTATCTATAGATATAATTACTTAGCATTTGTTCTAGAGTTCAGTTTATTCTTTCAGTTTGGCTATTACTTTCAAATTGAAAGACTATAGATAATGTGAGTTTCATTCCAAGGTATATATATAGAGCTTTTCAAAAATAGTTGGTAAATTTCAGATCTCAGTCACTAATAAAGATCTTAAGAAGATCATGATAGTGGAAGATGTTGTCAAATAAGAGTATGGTAATTTCAGGTACTATTGCTATTATAGCAGTAGATATAAAGTAAGCTTGTTTACTTAGATAGTCCATGAAGACAATAATTGCATCTTTCTCATTTTTGGTTTTGGGGAAGTTGTACAATAAAGTCTATAGAGATTATTCCCAATTGGCAGATGGTACTGAAATAAGATATAGTAGGCCAGATTTTACTAGTGTTGAGAACTTGTTATGTTGGTAGATATCACAGGAGATAATATAAGTCTTTAGCTGATCTGTCATACAGGACCAATAGAAGTTTTGAAAAATAACTTCATAGCATTTGTCAAATCCTAAATATCTGACTATATGGACATTATGATATTTAAACAGAATGGTTCTTTAGATATCTCAATTGTTAGAAACATAATCTGTTCTTGTAGTAGATGGTATTGTTCTTTAGTTAGTATTGATAGTACTAGAAGTACTTATCAATATTGTTACTGCTCAGGATTTCTTGGAGTACTTGAGCTTTTTATTATTAGCACATACTGTAATAATTTATTCTATGATAGAGTTGGTAACCAAAGTGAGAGTTTGAATAACTTCCTCAATTGGTGGTCTGGAAATTGTATCAGTAATAATATTTTTCTTACCAGGGTAATACTGGATTTCATAGGCCAATAGTATTTAAAAGTGATTTGAGTTTTATATAGAAGGTTTTGAATTTCTCTTTACTATGTATATCAAATTTGAGATTATAGAGTTTAACTCAGGATTTAGTGAATAGAGTTTTACT
Organism: Jimgerdemannia flammicorona; assembly: GCA_003990745.1. Classification (NCBI taxonomy): domain Eukaryota; kingdom Fungi; phylum Mucoromycota; class Endogonomycetes; order Endogonales; family Endogonaceae; genus Jimgerdemannia; species Jimgerdemannia flammicorona. Next base: position 4,406 of record RBNI01005945.1, read on the forward strand.
GCAATATTGGGCAATTATGAGCTATTTGAGCCTGGGGGCTACAGGGTGGTCTCCATATCCAGGGGTATTATTTGCTGTATTTTGAACAATGACTACAGGTTGAGTATTCCATGTGAGGGGTGTTTCAGAAAGAGTTTACTACTATTCTTCAGCAGGTCCTTCGAGGAATGTAACAACTAGGTGGACATAGACTATAGTTATAGCAAAGAGTTATTCAATAGTGTAGTCTTAGTTGTTTGTTAGAAGACAGTCAGTAACTTGCTCATTGGTCTATTGGTTGGCTTCAAAATTAGTATCAACTATATTAAAGAAGCTTTGGACTTTCTGTAAAGTACCATTGAAGGTAGATAGACTCAGAATTTTTGTTGATCAGATCTGTTTAGCTAAGGTAATAGTTATTATAGCCATTATGGCTATCTGAACTATAATGTCTAGAATCTGTTAATTTGCTATGTTGTTTACTAGAGGCAGTTGGACTACTAGTAGTGGGGTTACTAGTATCACTAGAGATACTAGTGCAGAGTATAATAGTATTCTTTGGGTCTGTATAAGTTGCTATAGTAACTATTGTGGGTCTGATATTAGGGTTGGATAGATAACTGTCTATTGTACTGTAGGTGTGTTGAGTCCTGAGAGAGGTGTATCTTCTTTAGTAGTATATCCAGGATCAAATTCAGTGAAATACTCCTCCTCTGCTTCACTTTGGTCTCCATATAGTTGGGTTTATTCAGTGTCAAAATAGATAGTATCAGTTGTGTATTGGATTTCAGATGAGCTAAATTCAAAAGCTAGTTCTGGTTCAGCATTAGCTTCAGTTTCAGATAGGGTTGTTGCTAAGCCTGCTTCCAGTTTAGGGTCAGATTATTGATGAAGAGTTTCTCTGGCTTCTTTCTTAAAAATATAGCAGGCTTTGCAATTCTGAAAACAGTAGTATAAGGTGGTCTTGGTCCTGGTGTAGTGATAGTTGGTAGAGTTGTGCCACTTAGCTATAGAGACTCATGCTTTTTAAAGTACTAAGACTAGAAAGACAGCTTGCAGTTATCCTAGGTCACTCATGTTTGTAGAGCTGACAAAACTCTTATTGAGAAGAGTAAAGAAGGCTTCTATAAGACCTTCTTTATCTTGACTTGTGGGGTGTAGAGCAAGGAGTTCAGTGTATAGGGTTTCACCTATTTGCTAATTTAATTGGAGTACTTCTTTTTGTAGATAAAGTCTGTTCTACTTATTGAAAGTGTAGAGGTCAAATTGTCAGATGGTTCAGAATGAATTCCAGTTCAGAGGTTGGACTTTTATCAACTTGTAGGAATTTCTCATAGAGATTTGTAGTAGAGTGGGAAAGCAACTTGAAATAGAATTGAATTATAAACTGCTGCTACTAAGTTGTAAGTGGGTTACTTTGTTAGAGTACTATTACATAGTTCTGAAAGGGCTTTGTGAAAGTTCTGGATATTCTGGAAGACCATTTTCTTAAGGTCAAGATCAATTTCATATAGAGTACATCCTCTATACTTATTGATTTCAAGATTAGGTTGATGTCTCAACTAAAGTTCTTTTTTGGACTTATTCTGGATGTTCAGAAGATTCTATATTTCAGAAAGTTCAAGAAACTAAGACCAGCTTAGTTGAATTGGTATATTGCTGTAGACCATACCTAATTAGGAAATTTCATAACTTAGTTAGGAGTGGGACTTAACAGAGAGCAGATTTACTTAAGAGTAGTTTGTAGATTATTAAATAGATTTCCTCACTATTTATGATATTACTATACTAGGAGTAGTCTGTAAAGAAATATTATTTGGAAAGTGTTCTTGTTTGTGTTTTTGTCTGGATTTCTGAGGTCTAAAAGAGTGGATATTTATACTAATAAGAGGCTATCTAGACTATGCTAAATATAGATATAGTACTTAGTATCTTATTGAGTTGGAATACAGACATCATATAAGGCTAATCTATCTATACTAATAACTACCAAGCTATCTATAGATTTAGATACTATCTGGGTAGTTTTCAATGAGGTCACTGTTGATAATATTATCTCTGATAAAGTAGTCATCTTAGAAGAGGGATTCTTGAATGATGTCACTCTGTCATTCATATAGTAGTACATATATTGAGACCAGTTGCTATTCCAGAAGATGGAATCATCTGTCTTATATACTAGATTGAATGTCAGTAGGCAGAGAAAGGATACATTATCTTCACTTTCATCAGATTCACTGTCTGTATATCTTTGGTAGATAATGATACTATGTATTGCAGGATTATAGTATGCTGGCAGCTATGATTCATTTTGTTCATACTCAGGAGATAGAGTTGTTGGTTCAATCTCAAGAGTTATATGGAGATACAGGTTGTGTTCTTCAGTCTCTTTATTATAGTTAAAGTAATTAGATATAAATGCAGGTTAGTACTCATACCAGTGGTCATTATCTCAATAGGTCTCATAGGTGATTATGAATTGTTGTAAGTTTATTAGCAAGGTTTGTAGAGTGATGAGAGCTGGCAGAGATCCTTGACTAGAGGTCATATTGATATCAGAGAGATTATTATTTTCTGCTTTATTATTATTGAACTGAATTATATTATAGATATTCTTTATAATGTATCCAACTTAGAATATTTGTAGAATATGATCATTGGGATACAGGAAGGTTCTGTTGGTGGTTGGAATGTACTCAATATATGTACTTATAGATGAGTTCTTATACTATATCATCAATTTGGTCATAAGATAGAGTAGTAACCATTTCAGTAGTAGTAATTTGGAGGTGAGAAATAAATATACTATACTTATATAAGAGTTCTCAATGTTTGTAGGTGATGAGTTTCTAGTATTGAGACATCTAGATAATATCTATATCATAGAGGTGTTCAACTATATCTTCTAAGAGGCAGCTGATCTGGTAGTAGCTTGAGATTTGTCTGATTCAGTAGGCTTCACTGAACATATTTAGGGTATTTCATTGGGCCTCTACAAAGTAGAGAGGTGTCAGGCTATGTATATTTATGAGGAGCAGAGGAGGTGTGGCTTAATTGATAGTAGCATTCCAAATGTCAGTATAGATGCAGTTATAGATCACAGTAGTCATATTTGTATATATGTTTAAGAGTTGTGGTTCTCTATTTCATTGTATCTGAGTGCTTGGTATATATATATTCAGTCCTATCTGATATAGTTCTACTTGTATAATTCATATGTTCTATGACTTCAAGTTAACTCAGCTTTGTACTCTGTGACTTTAGTTTGACTTAGCTTCATAATCTTACATGTGATTTTCAGATTTGTTCTAAGAGTGGCATGTGATTTCAGTGGCTTAAAGATTGTCTGCTTATACTATATATTAATTTTAATAAGTAAATTATATTACTCATCTATTAAATATTTCCATTTCCTACTATATAGAATGTTTATAACTTCATTATATATATATATGTCTTACTAAATAATATAACATATATATATATATTTGAATATATTGTAATGTGCCTGGCTCAATAGAGGCAAATTACAAGGTTGGGGGTTGATGTAGTTTGGCTTGAGCCCCCAGTTACTTTGTTAAAAGTAACAAAATGTTCTTGGTGTTTAGTGGTGTAATAGTCAAAACTGGATATCTACGAATGATTTCCTTATAGAGATGGTTCTCTGGGTGTAGCAGCGATTTGTATGTCTTTCCTTCTTGGGTCAACTAGAAATTGGTAGAATTTCATGTATAGCGCGAGTGATTCCTTATGCTGTGCGATCTGGCAATTTAGCGGTTTCCTTCTTGACTAACAATCGCATAACGATCTCTATATAGCGCAGCGGATTCCTTATGCGATTTCTGGGTGACGGTCTTTGTGTAGTGTGATGATCTCTATGTGGCATGAGTGGACTTCTTATGCAGTTTGGCAGATAACTCGATTTGGCGTGAATTCTCCTGAATTGGCGAGCTTCTGGGAATAATACTGGCGGCAGATAACTCAATAACTCAGGCTCACTGGGAACAAACTAATAACTCGGATAACTCGGATGTTGCAGATTCTTCCTGAATCGATGGGCTCTCTGGGAATATTACTAAGGTGGTGCAGATAATTTGGATAACTCGGATAACTCAGATGTCGCAGATTCTTCCTGGATTGGCAGGGTTCTCTGGGAATGTATATAACTTGAAAGTGGCAGCTTCAACTGGGAAATATATAACTGGTAGCTTTGGGAAAGGGTCTCTTGGCAAAGTTGTGTCAAAGACTAGCTCTGTTTGCACAAATGGATTCACTGTGAAGTTGCATCAGAAACTGGCTTGAGCAAGGCAGCTTTCTCTTAGGTGGTGGAAAAGGCAGTAATCTTCAGGCTTATCTGGTAAGCAAACCAATAGTGTGGCTTATTTCTTAAGTGGCAGGTTTCTCAAAAGGTGGTAAAGTTCTACCTTGAACTTAGATGGCAAACTCAAATGCTTCCAGCTTAGTCTGGCTGGCATACCAATCAATCTTTATATTGGAAAGTGGACCAGAGTGAGAAAGAGGCAAAGCTCACAATCTCCTAGTAGTGGCTGTAGAGCAGGCATTTCTCCTAAGTATTGCAATCCTTCCTGGATCAATTGGCTTTCGGCAGACATATCTCTCAAAGTATAGTAGGCAGACTTGTCTTTTGCTTTATGTTTCAGAACTGAGGTTTATTCACTCTTGTCTCTGGGGTATTTTATACAGTTGTGGTTGCTATCTAGTTACTATGTTACTAACTATAGATTGCTAACTATAGCAAGTATTTCTTGAGAGTACAGTGTACCTTGAGGGTTCAGTGTACCTTGAGGGTATGGTGTACCTGGAGGGTATAGGTAAACATACTATTTCTGGTATCTCTGACTAAATATACAGATTGGTGCAATAAAGCAGTCTTGGTTGCTTAGTGTACTAGATATAGTATATGGCTAATTTAAGATTTCAGTAGTACAATTCTGTTGCTTATTACATCAGCCCCCACTAAAGGATGATCTGTCCTCAGACAATTCTTTAGTCATTATTCCAATATATATAAGCATCTTCAGTATCAATATCTGAACCAGCATCTTGATCTAGATCAGAATCACTCCACTTAATAGGTTCTTCTTCTTCCTCTGGAAACAGGATTTTGATATAGTTGATAATACTCCAATAGGTGGCAGGATTCATGTTTTGAATATTATTCAACAGGAATTGTATTTGTATCAATGCTGAAATATTTCATTTGTAGATTGTATATAATCTATCTGCAGTAGTGATATTTTTCTGGGTGAGGCCAGTGGAGTTTCTGATATAGATCAGGTCTACTGCTGGGAGGTTCTACAACTGTTCTCCAATTGTGTAGCTGGTGGACTTACAGTAAACATCTGGCCAAAGTGAGGTTCTCTTAATGGGTCTGGATTTGCTGAAGGGGGTTTCTGTTAGCTTGTTGGAATTGTAGAAGAGAAACTGGGAGTGATTGGAATGAACTCAGAACAAGGGTCTGGAGGTGTTGGTCAATTGTCTGGTTCATGATGAGAGAGGTATATCTTGAGGTGGTTGATGTATACTAGTGTCCTGAGGGTCTATCCATCTATGCTTCTTAAATAAATACTAGTTTCTTGGATGTTGTATACAAGATAAGGTCCTTTAAATTTGAGCTCCAATTTGGTAGCAAAATTTGTTTCAATTATGCTTCTCCAAACTAATACTTGATCTCTAATCTTGATCTCCTGATCCTTCTATTTCTGGTTATAGTACTTCTTTTGTCTTTCTTGGGCCTTGATAATCTGGACTTTGGCTTAATTACATAACTATTCTGCCTTCTTGAAGAGGTCTCTGAGATTCTCATGGTCAGCAGTTCTGGTTTTCTTGGCAAATATCATTTTGAATGGCTTTTGTTTAGTGGAGGCAGTAGTGGTATTTTGAATTTCCCATACAATCTCAGGTAAGCAATGATCCCAGTTGGTAAGATTGACTCAGATAAGTTCTTTCTTGATAGTCTGGTTCATTCTTTCTGTTATACCATTTGTCTGAGGGTGGTATGATATAGTCTACTTGAGGTGGATCTTGTAAATTTGGGTATAACTTGTGATTATGTTGTTGATGAATTCTGTGCCTTAGTCAGAGATAAGTTCTTCTGGGGGTCTATAACTGAGTGTGAGTTTATGGAGAAGGCCTATAATGGTTAAGACATCTGCAATTTCCATTGGAAAAGCCTCAGGCCACTTGGTCAGATGTTCTACAAATATAAGGATATACTTATTTCTTCTTGATGTAACTGGTAGGGGTCCAATTATATCTACTCTCCATCTCTGAAAGATGTTATCTGGTGGTGTGATTGGTTGCAGTGGTGCTAGGTAGTTCTTCCTTCCTTGGTACTTCTGATAGATGTCACATTTCTTGAGTATATCTCAGACTATACTGAGATTAGGTCAATGCTTGTATGTTGTTTGCAACTTTTCTTCTATGTTTGCTTGTCCTTGGTGAGCTTTCTGATGTTCTTTTTGGATGAGATCTTCTTGTTTCTTGATAGTCTGAGGAGCTTTCTTTAGGGTATAGTTCCTTGGGACACCCTTTTTCTGGTTTATTGGGGCTGGCAGGAAAGTATATCAACATTGTTGTGAGCTTTTCCTACTTCATGGCTGATGGTGATTTTGTAATTCTGAAGGATAAGGATCCAGTGGGCCAGGATTCCAGGAGATTCCTTACAGTTGAATAGCTATTTGAGAGCTATATAATCTGTGATCAGGGTAAATATTTTTCTAATGAGATAATTCTTAAACAGGGTGATGACCCATATGACTGCAAGGCATTCCAATTTTGTGCTGCTATAGTTCATCTGCTGCTGATTGGTAGCTCAGCTTGTATAAGCTATTATATAGTATTATTGGTCAGGTCCTTCCTGGGCAGAACTGCTCCTAGGCCATCTTTAGAAGTATCTATATATAAGATGAATGGCTTCTGTAGATTGGGGCACACAAGGATCAGTGCTGTAGTCATATAGTTCTTGAGTTCTTTGAAGACTCTTTCTTGTAATTCTGTCCATTTGAATGATACTCCTTTCTTGAGAAGGATCTGGATTGGGGTAGTAATTTGGGTGAAGTCTTTGATAAATCTTCTGTAGTAGGATACTAGTATCAGGAATGATAGTGTTTTCTTTAGAGTCTTGGGTACTGGCCAATTGTTGATCTTCTCAGTTTTCTTTGGGTCTGTATGAGTTCCTTTCTTTGAAACTATGAATCTAAGGAATTCAAGTTTCTGTTTTCTGAAGTAGGATTTCTTTGCATTGAGTCTCAGGTGGTTCTTGCAGGTGAGCTTGAAGAATTCCTCTAGATAGTGCAGGTGTTCTTCGAAATTTTCTGAATAGATATTGGAGTCATCTATTTATACTTTTTTTTTTTTTTTTTTTTTATAGTCACTTGGACTCCATCCTTTATTAACACCGTCTATGATTTAGTTTACAACATCACCACCCACTACCCAATCCCCACAGGGGGGCTCCCCTCCCCCTCTTTACGAATAAAGATCACTCTATCTCTCTTTTTTTCAAC
>RBNI01005946.1:0-11911 GCA_003990745.1 Jimgerdemannia flammicorona
TACAGATCCAATATCTTACAGATTTTATTGAAAGAGAACTAGACTATATAGGCCAAACCCCTCCCCCACCACCCCCTGAGCACTATACCCCTATTAAACTTAGGCTAGCTATTATCTAGTAGCTTAACTATATTAGGTATAATAGGGCAAAGTTACCCATACCTCATTCTGTGTATCATACTCTTTCTACTATTAAGAGTAACAAATATATACTTTAGGTATATACCTGAAACTCCAATGTATATATAATATTATGCTCAAGCTAAATTACATAGCTTCTACTATCTCAAAGAGAGTGACAGATAAAAGAAAAATCTCCCTCAAAGTACAGAATAGTAGATAGGATCTAGTTCTCTCCAATGAGATAAGTAGAGGACTTATATATAAGATAGGAGGAGACCCCCAATACCCCACAACTCTAGTCTACAGACCTTGATCATATTGCTATATCAGTTCCTAATTCTAGTTAAGTATAGCCAAGACATCTGATCCAAGTAGTCTTGGGCTCTCTGACCACCCCCAATAACTAGAGCTCAATTCTATAAATTATCAAAAGTAGCTGAGAGTGATATCTAACATCAATTAGAAGACCCCACCAATGTAGCACCCATCTTAGCCCCAATGACTGCCCATAGTCTGGCACTTTACTGGTCCACCATAATTGTCCTTTCTCCTATCTGTGATATCCTATCCTGACTTTACTTGAAAAGCAGTCACCTATACCAGAACTGTACTCATCAGGAAGCTTGCCAAAGCTCAGAGGGCCCCACCACAAACACTGAAGACCTGCAGATAACCTATACTGGCACTTAATGCCCAAGGTTGGCCAACTCTATATGCAGTCCATAACAAACCAAAATGACACCTTGTTGATGATGGCAAAAGGAAAAAAGTACTACACCAAGACAGATATACTCCAGATATAGCTGAAAATACCAAAAACTGTAAAAAAATAGGGAAGACACTGATCTGACACTGATAAAAGGGCAACTCACCACCATTGCCTCCCTTCCATTGCCCTGCAACAGGTACAGCAAACCAACTCAAGGTAGAGAGGATATAAGTTATAAAAAAGGGACTCAGAAGATTGTCTACCAAACCTTGTGACTGGTAAGGTAGCAGAGAAAGGAGCTTCACCATTGCCTCCTTCCCACTGTCCTGAGGTAGAGGGGGTAAAAGTTGTGGAAAAGGGACTTGGAAGGTTGCCTACCAAAACCTTGTGACTGGTATGGTAGCCCATACATCCTTAGTGAGTATAAAATAATGAACATACCAGGTTCAGGAACCGTCAGTGACGTTAAAGATGGATGCGAATCCAATGCTGAAGAACGATGCACGGGGCAAATCCTAACAATTGATCACCTCCGCAAAGGTAATATGGATTTCACGCACGATGTAATCCATATCCACATCAACAATACGGTAATTGACGCGTTACGTGAGAATATTGAAATTCGAATTTCACCTTGTTACTAGCGCTGACTTTTCTCACCGCAAAGCTGATGGGCGAATCCTTGGACTTTTGGTCATTAATTAAAACAAGGACGCGGTTGTATAGAGTGGTAGTCGCCTTGCCGTAATAATGACGACAAAGGTAACGCGTTCTTGGCACATGGAAATTACCGTAGAGTTTTGTGCCGTTCCGCTTTACTGACGTGAAAGCTAATGAAGAGCGCAAAAATAGAGTAGCTTTCTAGCAGACACGTGAAACGATATATACACACGATCCATACAATATATTTCAATCAACAAAGAAACGAATAAAGAGGGGTTTTATTCACAAAAACAAAAATTAAATTTCAGCTTTTATCCGATATTGTATTGACAAAGTCCGGTACATCTTCCCCGGAACTATGGTCCATGCAATCTGTCCCGGGGACACGGACGTCAGCTACTCGACATTTGAACGATCTTACTGACTTCCGCGATACCCGGATGGGTGTCCAGTTGGGCATACGGTGTTCTTGCATGCGTGGTGACAAAAGGCTAAGTAGTGCGGAGATGACTCTGCAAAACCGACTGCCTCCGTGAGGTTCTTCAGGCGATGCGGGCACACAAGAGTGAGGTCCAAATGCTTCATCATGTTCACCAGCAGCGAGGGCTTTTCTAGTCGAATTTTGCCCTCGCATCCCGGAGCCATACTGGCAACATCGCGCAAAACACCATGACGTTCTGCTGCAGCGGGCCCCGGCTCTTCGGTTTGCGCCCAGGCCCAGTCGACTATACCTAGCAACAGATCATATTCGGAAGTGACGAAGGTAGTCGCGTAGGGTGCAGTGAAGAGCAGCTGGACAGCCTCCTCGGAGAGGTCTGTTAAGTCTCCTATGGTGAGCTTGCGAGAGTAGAAGGGCTTGAGGAGCATGGCGTAGAGGTCCTTGCTGGCATCACTCCATGAGATGGAGGCGGCGGCGCCGTTGAGGAGGGACGAGGAGACGGCAAAGTCAGAGATGTTTTGGGCGCACTCCAGCACCATTGCCATGAGCTTTGGGAGGTGAAGGAAGCTTGCTGCACGATAGACGTCCGTCGCGATAGTGACAGTGGTGTCGCTGATCGATTCGGTGTAGATGAAGCCGAGAACGACGGCGATCACTGCAGAGTTGATGTCGTGGAGGACGACTCGCTGGGGGATGCTCTCTTGCACGTTGCCGTACAGCATCGTCTTGAAGACGGGGCACCTTTGGGATCGTATGACATCATTAGTATACAAGATAGATTTACAAAATTAAGTACAATCGAGAAACGATGCAACACACCTGGCAGCCAGCACAGCACGGCAAGCGCCAAGTTCCACGCCATCAGCGCAGACAACGGTTAGATCATGATAGATGGTGTCTGTCCATATTTCGGCGATATCGTCCTTGAGGCTAAGACCGCTGTTGTTGGCTTGCACGATCATGTTTAATGTCGCCGATTTAAAGGAACAATGTTGATTGTGGCGCAGAAATGAGCTGTATCAGGATGACGTGCGTATTTTAATTAGATATTTGGGAGCACGAAATCAACAGTGAACAAAAGGACCCTGTCCTACCCTACATCGAGCACGGTATCTTCATCAGGTGCGAGAGGGAGGAAAGTTCGGGACATGTTGTGGAATATGTCTGTCGTTTGCGTGTTGCAGAAATTCGTAACGTTTTAGCCATCGTTTATTATTGTTTATGCTGACCATTTTATTGGCTCATTAGACGAAGCAGAATGAATTAGTATGTATCTCTGCAAATTGGGAACCCGCCCATTGGGTTGATGGTATGTATTTGGCGTTATTTGTATCACACCCCTGAGGTTCGTTCACCCATCCGCGCTCGTTGACAGCTCCTTCCGATAACCAATTCCCCCCTCGGTTACGGGCCCCTTCCTACAAGTCCAACTCGGACTACGACGGACCCATTGCCTAAAGCAAGGCAAGGTTTCGTGAGTGGGTGAACAGGCGAACAAGCCCTTGGTGGCGATGGTGGGGCTTTCAACTTGGCAAATGACGTTAATGACGGAGAGGATATGAAGGATAGATTCGTTTTGTTCATCTATCTTTTTTGCGATGATACTTCTTGTATGGCATGTGATACATTGCCCTAGTTCATTTTAAATCGAGTGAAATTGGCGATGAGGGTTGATATGTCGGATGGAATCAAGTCATCAATTCGTGCGTGTTCGTTCGCTTCAAGTTCATTTAAAAGAAATAAAATTGGCGATGCTATCTCTTGTTAAACCTGTCCACATTTTCTCCCTGAATCTTCTACCATTGGACATCCCACAATATCCGTGTATTAAGTCGAGGAATATTTATTTTCGCACAACAGTACTATGATACCAAAATATGACCGTTATGAATATAAACCCAGAGTTGACCAATCAAAAGGTAGTGTTTTCGAACGCAGATGCAAACATTAATGTGTGTCATTAATACTACAAGATTATGAGAAACGTAATGATTGAGCTGTCGACAACGCAAGCAACAATGGCAGGGCAACAAATTGCATGATGAAATTTAATGACATAAATTGCGCGCGCGCCGGATTGCTCTCGATGAATCACCACTTCCCTTTACGAACGGAACCTATTCGACTTGCTTTTTCAATTTTCAACGTATTTCATTGTGCCACCAAAATTCGGCCGATTAGGGAAAGCACCTTCTTTTCCTGGACGAACTCTCCCTCGAATCCACAAGAGTACGACTTCGAAAGCTCTACGCAAGGATTGACAAGTTGGCCGGATCAGCTGTTGTCACGATCCCATATGCGACATCGAGTTCAGCGTCACTGGTATCGGAATCTCCTCGTTTGCGCTTGCCCACTTTCTGAGAAGCAATGGAAGCAAGCTACGAAGTATAAATGAGATCGTCACGAGACAATTGGATGTTAAATTCAAAAAGTATATATATACCTCGATCGCCGTGTAAAGCTGGGCAATGTTCTGGGCGATACCCTTCGGCAATTCCGAGAATTTTGCTTCGGTAACAAGGACTCCGATTTCATGACATTTCAGTATGGTCCAAAAAGCCATAGGCGCGGAACCCATCTAAAGCCTCTTCCAGAATAATTCTCATGGTAGGATGTGTTTTCATGACTTGGTAAACAGCGAAGGCCAAAAAGGCATTGATGAATCACCCCGCCGTCGCTTCGTTGCCAATGAAGTTATGGAATACCGCCCACAGTAATTGGAGCTGTTGCACAAAAAAATCAGGAAATTTTTCACTCGTCTGAGGACTCCACGGATTCTACAGTGCAGTATTCAAATTAAATTCATGATTGTATTTGACAAATAAATACTACCAAAAGAAGATCAGACGGAGGCTTACCAATGTCGAACCGAACTATATCGTAGATGGATCTAAGTTCGTTTTACAAAGAATTCTTTGCAACCTCTTTCAGGGTCCAATCACCATAAGTCAGACAGACAGCGCATCTCTTCCCCAGTGGAGTTTTTGTTTGGCAGTTTGAACCTTTGCACGCAGTATCGGTTTTTGACTATTTGCAGCACCTCGGTCAGGTCATATTCCAGGAAGACTTGACTGGCGACTTGAACATATTGGAACAGGTTCTTATTAAGAAATTTCAGTCCTTTTCGACAAGTTTGCTTATCGTCGATCAAGTCAATATATTGAAGCATGCACAAGTCATGGGCAATGGCGGTGCTGTGGCCATGGTGAACTGGCTTCAGAAGGTTGTATCAGTACCAGATATCGCAGTAACAATTCTTGCAATGTCGATTCAATGCCCGAATTGGATAGCATAGGGTGAAGTGATGCATCTTGGTGGGTTTTCTTATTTAGACATTGAGGATGGTGTCAAGATGTTTATTCGAAATCTCGATGCTGAAGTAAGGCAGAGGGTGAGAAGGAGAAAAATACCACTGAACTATTGCATGACCTCATCAGGCTCCTAGACAGACATCCGCTGTATCTGAAATCCCTTGCTGGTGCGGTTGCCTACTACAATATTATGATACGTCGCTTGAGGAACTCGTCCATGAACACTGCAGTACATTGCTGGCAAGTGACTCAGATGGGAGTACAAACCTCGGCAATCTTTTCCAATCAACAATCGGCACACTTCTGCAACTGGAATGCCAACTTCTATATATGTGTTCTCTTTTCACTGGACCAATCACAGAAGGAGTGCGGGAATTTGTCCGTCATTTCATGGAGTGTGTCAATGGATCCAAAAATGAGATCGATTAGGGAGACGATCACCACGAACCTTAAGCAACTTTACTTTTGCGGGTTATTGTCTAATCGAGATGGAGAATACAGGATGCAATTCGCTCTTAGGGAAGGTGCGAAACAGTGTAATTCCATGATGAAATTCCATCTGAGTTTGCTGATCGTTGGCTTGTTCAATGATTTATTTGTAATTGGCGTGGTCAGAAGTAATGAACTTAAGTAAGATGGTTTTGTTGTCCCCATTCACTGTTCTAAAACCCCACATCCATTATCATAGTGAAATCAATGGTGTTGGAATGGCAGCTCTGCCGAATTCAAGCCAACTCCCACAGACAGCCGAATACCATGGGTTTCAGCTAAATTACTATTCCATTGGAAATGCAGGTCTTTGCATTTTCAATATTTCCAGCATCAACAAGAAAGGTGCCAAAGCTGCTGGACAGCTGCATGCTTCATTCCATCAGTTGATTGTATTCGTATACAACATATCTGAAGGGAACCATGACAGCTTCCATCAGTTCTACACAGAGCAAATTATACCTCTTGTATAAGAAAAACTAATTACCTTTATTCTTGGCTTGAACCATACTGACAAGTCGTTTAGAAGATGGACCTTCATTTCTGTCGAAGAAAGCTGCCGAAATTCTTCGAGATAATCTCGAGAAGACACACTGGATAATTAGAAGAGTGACATCATACTGTAGGTTTAAATTGCGTAACCATCCGACAATTTCTGTTGTCGAATTAATTTAACTTATGCTATTGAAATATCTATCTGACTTCTATTTAACATATATTTTCTGGTGGGCATCGTGCAAGCAAGGGGGGATGGGTACGTGATCTCAGGAGGGAGACCTTTCAGTATTATAGAGTAACTGTATGCAATTGGTTAGAGTTCCAAACTGATAAAGATGCTTTCATCCACCTACAGCTTCAGATGAAATTGTAAGCATTGATACTAAACCGTGGAGCTGTATATATCCGAGCTAATATTATCTGAGCTAAGAATAATGTAGATCAATAATGAAGATTATGAAGTCTTCAGTAATGAGAAACCCATCAAAAATAAGAGAAGCAAAAGTACTTCAATGTTTAGTGAGAAATTTATTACAAATTAGAAAGTTATTAAAATGTACCAGTAAATCTCAGATAGTAATTTAAGGACTATATAAGCTATATATGCTAATTTATATAAATATATATATTTCACAACATCTGATAAGCTATATATAATATATAGCTATAATTAGTCTAAATAATAGAAAATATAAATATACAATACATGAGAAATATAATTTTCTTATCAAAAAATAGCATGTGAAATCTGATATATCTTCTGTCAAATCAATAAACTATAGAATACTACTGGATTTATAAAATGAAACATAAAAGCAATAAAAGTATAGAGTAGTATAAAGCTTATTTTATTATTAAAAAAATATAAAATTATTGTATAGACAATAATGAGATATTTTTATTTATATTCAAGCTTACTTTACTTAAAATACTTTTTATCAATTCTCATACTCCTCTGCTATTCTATTGTGAATATATAAGTATATGTTTATTTGGGCCAAATATTGCCGTAAGTCAGAAATAAATAATATATAGTGAATAGTCAGTTTAGTATAAGTGAACCTAAAAGAAGAATAAGTAAATAAGGAAGAGAGAGAGTACAAATGAGATGAGACTAATTGCAGAAATATAGCAAAGTATAGAAGAGGAACAATTTGATCTGTTTGGTTAGTTGGTATATATATGTGAAATAAAAATATGTTACACAGAATTGATCTGTCATAACTATATTATCTCTACTTCAATTCTTATATTCTCCTGCTACTCTATCATAAATACATTAGTATATATTTATTTGGACCAAATATTGCAGTAAATCAGAAATAAATATCACATAGCAAATAGTCAGTTTTGCCTAGCCTAAGAGTAATATATTTATGTGGTCAATGGAGCTTTCACAGAGTAGAGTATCCAATATAGTGAAAATATATACTCTATGAAACTCTGAAATAGAGGAACATTCTGCACAGAGAAAGTAAAATAATAATAATAACTAGTAGTGCTCTTATATACTGATAGTTATTAATGATATGTCCTATATATATATGAGTTATTGGGATACTGTATCAGAGTATCCAGTTAAGATCTACTTAGTAATTGAGAGAGATATTCTGACTGCTCTCAGAGTGTAGCTGTAAAGGATGTAGAAATTGTGATGATTCTAAAAATTGATATATAAATATAGACCTGATATATATTACTATACTATCACTCAAGAGACTGAATCTCATAATTGGAAAAACCAACAGAGGTGGTATCAGAGGCAGTATTGATATGAAAGCTATAACCAGAATAAAGGACTGGATTGACCTCAGAGGTGAGGAAGTAAGAGTGGAGATAGGTAATAAGATAGATATATGAGAATATAGAGCCATTAGGACAGGAGAAAAGAGGAGCCAAAGAAGTAGAGAAGTGATATAAAAACAAGACCTATAGTATAAAAGACACTAAGCAGAGCTCAGGCAATAAGGATTATGGTGTTCTGTCAAAAAGGGTCTATTTTAGAGATGGGCAACTATAAGGAGAAATAAGTAGGATCAGTAATAAATAAATAGAAGAAGATGGAGGCACAAGAGAGATGAAAGGCAGAATCAAATAAGGATCATATAAATTCACCAGACTGAAGGAAGCTATAATATATGAGGATAATAGTAGTTTCAAAGTTGAGATCAGTGAAAGTCTAACTGAGACAATATGGAACAGAGTAAAGGAAAGATGAGAGAGAGCTGAGGTTAGGCAGCAGGATCCTTGAGCTAGTACTTAATACTACAGAGAATGTAAGAAAGCATCAAAGTGCTAGCAAGTATGTCCAGGAAGCCTAGATCAATGTTGAGAGAATAAATAGCAGAAAGGTAGATCTTAATTTATAGTAGAATACTGCAAGTGCTGGAGAGTGAGAGAGGAGACCCAGAACATCAATGTCCATTTAGAGATAGAGAGGATATGGCTATCAGGATGTCCAAATTAGTGTACAATATAGTGATTAGCTCTAAATAGGTCAATTCAAATCAAATCCAAATTCAATCTATTATATAATAGTTTGACCTAAATCCCAAATCTGAAACAATCTAAATCAACTTAGATTAATCTAAATTACTCCATCTGAATTACTCTATCCAAACTACTCTATCTTAACTACTCAATCCAAATTACTCAAACCAAATTACTTAATTCAAATCACTCAATCTGAATTACTCAATCTGAACTACCTAATCCAAACTACTCAATCCAAACTATTCAATCTAAATTACTCAATCTGAATCCCTCAATTCAAATTACTTAATCTAAATCACTCAATCTGAATTATTTAATCTGAATTATTCAATCTAAATCACTCAATCTAAATTCTTCAATTAGAATCATTCTATTTAAATCATCTAATCCAAATCCTTCAATCTGAATCCTCTAATCTGAATCATCCACATAACTCATATACTAGATATATCTACACATATATATACAAACTACACTAATACAAATATATATATATGCAAATATACATACATATAAATACATATACACATATAAAAACATATACAATACAATCTGCAGATACACTGAGAGAATTCACTTAATTTACCAGATTATCAATATGATTGGTATAATTGTAGATATACTCTCTGAGCTTTATTCATATATTGAATAGTTGAGATTTCAGATGGAATCAGAATATCTCATATATTATAAGCCATCATAGCATATATTATGAGCTTCATTTGTAAGTTTGACAATATGAATATAATCTTATATAATGCTTAGTGATCATTTATGGGGTTGTAATCTTAAATTAGTACTTGTGGCTTTGTATACTCTGCCAAGCTGTATTTGTCAAGAAGATTTATTATATGAAATACCCAAATAGCATAGTCTTTCTCATCAAAGATTGGGATGGATTTCTTGGCTATGTTTATGCTAACAACTAGGACTGTAATTCTCATACCTATTGAGATTATATCTGTGGGAGGAATACTTGTAATTGGTGTATCTATTTCTATGCTAACATTACTAGGCTGATCATCAGATATTTCTAGCATAGTGTATTTTAAAGAGGTATATTTGCTATAGCTGCTTAGTACTAGCAGGGCTCATAATCTTTGTTGTGAAAGAGGAGATGTTATTGAAGTTGCATAGGTTATATATTTCTCTGCATTATCAATAAATGACATAAATTTGATAGAATGGTATAAGGTCACATACTGGTATATTGAGTTACCATCCCAATAGTAAGAGGTGCCAGATGGTTCATTACTTAGAGAGGATGAGCTATATTGGGAGTTCTGGAAGGAGTTCCAGGCTGATTTTGATACTTGGCTTATTGTAATGGTTAGCTTTGTACCAGAGGAGGACCAGTGAATTGATAATAGTGACTTAGGATTGATTTCTCTATTATACAAGGAGAAAGGTAACAGGAGGGTATGGTAGGACTAGAGACCAATTATGCTATTGAATGCTGATAGAAAATTAGTCTCAAAGGTCTTAGTAGAGAGGATGCAGCAGTAGATTAACAGGCTGGTGAGAGACTTTGTAAAGAGATAGCAGATTAAGAATAGTACTGCTTGGGTGCAGAATGTCTTGAAAGATTGTAGGAGTCATCAGATTGATGGGAGGATGGTCTTCTTGAATCAGCAGAGGGCATAAAATATGGTCCAGTGTTGTTATCTGGAGGCTGTATTGTTTAAGGCTGAGTTTGGTATAGAAGAGGTTAGAAGACTTATGGGATTGGTGTGGGGCTGTAGAGCTACAGTTCTGATGAATGGCTGATATAGTCCAGAGTTTGCTTTGGATAGAGAAGTTCTACAGAGGGATTCCCTCTCCACCCTCCTCTATATTCTCTCTCTGGAGTCTGCATTTGCCTAGCTGAAGAGACAGCTGACTGGTCTGTAAATAGGAGAAGTGGTTTGAAAGTTAGGGGCCTTTGTAGATGATATAATGCTCTTAAAGGTTAGAGAGGTTGCCACATCTCCCTAGTAGGCCAGATATCAATTCTGAATATCTACTAGTTCTCCAAGCTATGGTATATTGCTTATCACTTGGACTTTCCAGCTTGGGTGGTGAAGAGACTGATGAAACTGGCTAGGGATTGGATTTGGGCAGAGAGGCAGTCACAGATTAGTTGGGACACTCTTGCAACACTGGTAGTTTGGGGAGAGCTAGGCCTAGTGGATTTTTCTAAGAGGCTGCATTGCCTGCAAGTTGGTGGTTAAAAAGGACTATTGAATTGCAGGGAGGAGGTTGGATGCTGCTGATGCAGAAGGTGTGGGAGATGTGATTCTCTCTATGAGAATCCTTGAGAGATTTACTATCTCTGGTGGGTCTGGATGGAAGCTGATGGCTATGGTATAAGGGCTTCTGGTGAGGGGTGGTGGATAGAGTACACCACATAGACCTGTGCTGGCAGAGCAATAAGTGGGAGATACTATAGGGTCCAGCTATATGGAGATGAGACAGCCTGCTTCTGGGAGGTATTCCACTTACTGAGTTTGATATTGGTGATGGAGTGGAGTGTCAGTGGGGACTTAGTCAGGATCTTTGGCCAAGTAGTTGATAGGTGGTAAGGATTTGTAAGAAGTGGGACTGGGTAGGAGTCTGGTCATAGAGTGCTGAGATGTAGAGATAGCTCCCTCCCAAGTTTTGGGTGGTATGGTGGCAGATGTTACAGAGGAATGTCATGTTGAATTTCCATTCTGGACATCTGGTGGAGGGTGGATAATTAGATTGTAAGGAGTATTACTATGTAGAGCAAGTTGAGAGATTTGTGTAGACACCTGAACATTGACTGAGAGAGTATAAGGTTATGAGAGACTTTTGGATAGCAGTAGAGGACCAGCTAGTTATGAAGAGGAGGCTGGATGGAGAGAGAGATCACTGGGAGGATTTGAAATCTAGGTTAGTGGGTGGTATAGGCAATGAGTGGCTCACTATAGGGTGGGTTTTAGCTATATGGATAGGGCTGGCTGGATATTGGCTCTTTGTTTTTGAGGAGAGGCAACAGATGGGTATATAAGAGAAGTTGTTAAGATGGGAGAGATTGATGGGAGATTTGCTGACAGCGTGGTGGATTGGTTGAGGTCTCCAGGGTAGATGATGTCACCATCTGGTGGAAGAGATCTGTGAACAGAGTAGTGGACAAGTAGCGATGGTGAATGACACAGTGGTCTTTCATCGAGAAGGAGTGGGGGG
>RBNI01005947.1:0-11910 GCA_003990745.1 Jimgerdemannia flammicorona
TGGGAGGGAGGATTGGTTTGCTTGGAGTGAAGAGCGGAAATGTACCTCATCGCCCTTGACGGGTCGGATCAAGGGTTTCGATTTGGCAATATTTCGTTCTTCCTCGGCCTGGGGATTGGGGAGTGGGGGTAGACAAGGGGAGGTGAATGATTGAAACCCTGGTCGTTGTCTCCAGGAATGGAGACCAACAGGTTTGAAGAGAAGTCACTTACGAGCAACCGAGCAGCTTCGGCCTTTTTGGCCGCCAATTCTGCCTGCAAAAGTTGAGCATTAGTTAAACGATCTCGTCAAGTCATCCCTAACAATCTCAGGCTTTTGTGCGTTTTCGCATGGTCCGCAGCAGCCACTCCTGGAAACACTGCAAAATCGGTACGCCCCGAGAGATACCTTCTTCGCAGCCTCGGCCTCCTTCTTCCCGGGGCCCTTCGCGCCTACAGACCATTCGGCGGACTCCTTTACCTCCTTCTCAATGGCCTTTTTCTTGGATGCCTCGGCCTCGACGGCGGCCTTCTTCTCCTTGGCGGCGGTGACTATGGAGGGAAGGAGGGAAAGAAGTGGGTCAGTGGCAGATGGTAGGGGAGTGGTCGGGGTATGAAATGAGTCTGGTGTTCGCACCCTTTGTGTTTTCAGTCTTCTTCTTTGGACCCATGGGTAGGTGGGAGAGTGGGGTGTTGAGGTGTGGGGGAGAGTTTTTTATGTCTCGATGACGTCACATGGATGAGAGCCAAAATCTTTCATTTAGCAGTCTCACTTTGTAGCCATTTTAGTATTTTCACATACTCACGTAAAACCGAACCACAATGTTGCCGCGACTGCGATACAACATCAAGAGTTACCTGCATTTAAACACATACAACCTGCGCCGTCCGCCCCTCATTCCCCATAGGCCCTCCTATTCCACCCCCGCCGCCGCCGTCGCCGCAAAGACCGAGTCCGCAAAGACCGAGTCCGCAAAGACCAAGAAAACTGAGGAAACCGGTGAGTCCGCAACCCAAAGCCAACCTCCTCACGATCCATCCACCATTCAACCCTCTGAAGCGAAATAATTGCCCCCTCCGCAGTCCCACGCAACTCCTTCCAAGTTCAATTGCTCTCCCCCTGCCTGCACACCCAAACTTTCGGCCAGAACCCCTTACCCGCTGACCCCTACGTCGAACGGCGCAACAATATCGCCATTAAACATCTGGCACGTCAGGGGATCGAGGACACGTTCGTCGAACCTACCCCCAACCTCGAATTCCAGCTTCCAAAGCTTTCAGCCGGCACGATTGAGGAGCACTTCTACCGTATAGGCGTTGAAGTAGCCGAGCCCTACCTCACCAAGGCCAAGGAGTTTGCCGAGACCAGTTTGCCACCACTACCCGCCAAATGGGTCATGAAATCCGGCTGGATGTGTTACAAGACCGCCACCGAGCCGGAAGAGGTTTCATATCCGCCCGATGACTGCATCACCTTCGATGTCGAGGTTCTCGTGTCCGATGGACCTTGGCCAACCCTCGCCGTCGCCGCCTCCTCCGACGCGTGGTATTTGTGGTGCTCACCGACTCTCGCCGACGTCGAAACCAAGACAGTGCACCCGCGCCACCTGATCCCACTCGGCAAGGTCCCGGACCGTGTGATTGTGGGCCACAACGTGGGGTACGATCGCGCGCGCGTACTGGAGGAGTATCACTGCAAAAAGACATCGAACAGGTATGTGGACACAATGAGCCTGCACATTGCCGTATCGGGTCTCTGCTCGCAGCAGCGGCCGCGATGGCAGCTGGACCATAAAATAGCGCAGCGAAAGGCAGCGGAGGAGGCCTCCGGTAAGGCCGAGAATGTGGAGAATGAGATTTTTCACGAGCTTGACGAACTCTCTGCGTTCTATGACGTTAGCTCGATGAATGGGTTGAAGGACGTGGTGCAGTTCTACTGTAAAAAAGAGCTGGACAAGTCGCAGCGCGACTGGTTCGTCAAGGGCACAATGAAGGACATCCGCGAACACTTCGATGAGCTGGCGGGTTACTGCGCTTTAGACGTGTTCTGGACACACGAAGTTTACAAGACCGTCCTCCCGCGCTTTTTCCACTCCTGCCCACACCCGGTCTCCTTTGCGGGCATCCTGCACATGGGCAACTCCTTCCTCACCGTCGACGAGTCCTGGGAGGACTTCATCCACCGTTGTCGCGACGTCCATCGTAGTCGCGAGGACAAGGTTCTCGAGAACCTGCGCCTCCTCGCCGAAGAAGCCATCACGCGCTGGGAGACCGACCCGGCAGAAGTCACGTCCGACAAGTGGCTCGGGCAGCTGGACTGGTCTGTCAAGCCGAGGGCACGAATACTCAAGGGTAAGCCAGAATGGTACCGCGATCTATGGGACAACAAGGCCGGCGAGCTCAAGCTCAGCGTCCGGCTTCGCATAGCGCCCATCCTCCTCCGCCTACGATGGCAGGGGTTTGTCTTGTTCCACGACAGCGAGCATGGGTGGTGCTACCGCATTCCGGTCACGGCCGAGAAGGATTATTCGCCCAAGACCGTCCGTTTCCGGGATCCGGATACAGAGGAGCTGTGCGCGCGGATACCACATAAGGATGGGGACGAGGCGCGGTGCGGGAACCCTATTGGCAAGACATACTTGCAATATTTTGAGGACAACGTGCTCACGTCTGAGTATGAGATTGCGAAAGAGGCGTTGGAATTGAATGCATCCTCGGCGTATTGGGTGGCCGCGAGAGAGAGGATCGAAAACCAGTTTGTTGTGTGGGATGCTGGGTCCACGGAGGTTTTGGATTTGGGGTTGCCGAAAAGGGAAAAGAAGACGGCGGTCGAGACGAAAATGGAGGATGGAATGGAGGCCGGTGTGCTGGAGGAAACGACGGTCGAGACGAAAATGGAGGGCGTGACGAAATCCACGACGCCACGGAACGGCATCATCCTTCCGCAAATCATCACAATGGGCGCGGTGACGCGACGCGCGGTGGAGCGCACCTGGATGACGGCCTCGAACGCCAAATTAAACCGTGTTGGCTCCGAGCTTAAGGCGATGGTCCGCGCACCCCAAGGTTACCGAATCGTGGGTGCGGACGTAGACTCCGAAGAGCTCTGGATCAGCTCCATCCTCGGCGACGCTCAGTTCGGTTCCCACGGCGCCACGGCGCTGGGTTGGATGACGCTTCAGGGGACCAAAGCGCAAGGTACGGACCTGCACTCGAAGACGGCGCAAATTCTGGGCATCGGGCGCAACAAAGCCAAAGTGTTCAACTACGCACGCATCTACGGTGCGGGGGTCGCCCACGCCGCTCGTCTGCTCATGCAGTACGGGCCCGAACTCACGCCCGAGGAGGCCCAGAAGAAGGCCCAAACGTTGTACCGCAGCACCAAGGGAGTTAGAACATACCGGAGAAACCTCATGAAAAGGTCGTTCTGGCACGGTGGATCAGAGTCGTACATGTTTAATGCGCTTGAGGAGATTGCATTCTCCAAGGACCCGCGAACACCTGTACTTGGGTGTAAGATTACGGCGGCGTTGCATACGGATCTGTATCAAGGGCAGGAAGCGTCAGAGTATTTGCCGTCTAGGGTGAATTGGGTCGTTCAGTCATCCGGGGTTGATTATTTGCATCTATTGATCGTGTCTATGGAGCATTTGATTAAGAGGTATGGGATTGATGCAAGGTTCATGCTGTCCGTGCATGATGAAGTGAGGTATTTGGCGAAGGAAGAGGACAAGTATCGCGCAGCGCTGGCGCTGCAGGTCGCCAATTTGTGGACGAGGTGTTTGTTTAGCTGGAGATTAGGGATCAGGAACTTGCCGCAGGTGTGTGATACATTGTGAAGTTTTGAGTTGGTTAGCATGGAGATCTGTACGGTTTCGTTCACAATATGATCGTTTACATTGGCCATACATGTCGCCTCCCACCCGTTTCCTTTCATAGTCCGTTGCCTTCTTCTCCGCCGTCGACATCGACACCGTCCTACGCAAAGAAACCGACATGAACTGCCTCACGCCCTCGAACCCAGTCAAGATCCCAAACGGCATTAGCCTGACGATCGACGACCTCATTCAAAAGTTCGACGGCGTTAGCCCCGAAGAATGCTATTTGGGCACCGATCGCTACTTGGGCCCCAACGGCTATCATAACCCCACGTCGGTACCCCCGATAAAATCGACAAAGCCGGCGAAAGTGATCCAGGCTATCCCAATGTTACGGAATCTCAATATTCTCGAGGCGCAGACGATGACGAAGGACGAGTTTCGGGTGCAGAATGGTGGGGTGAGCGTGAGGGTGGTCATTATGCCTGCGGAAGATGTGCCTAAGAAGGAAAAGGTGGGTGTTGTGATGAAGGAGAAGATTAAGGAGGAAAAGGCAGATATTGTGAAGATGCAGGTGGATGTAGTGCAGACGAAGATTGCGGAGGAAAGGGCAGATATTGTGAAGATGCAGGTGGATGCAGTGCAGACGGAGAAGATTGCGGAGGAAAAGGTAGATATTGTGAAGATGCAGGTGGATACAGTACAGACGGAGAAGATTGTGGAGGAAAAGGTGGATGTAGTGCAGACGGAGAAGGCTGCGGAAGAAAGAGTGGATATTGTGAAGGTGCTGGTGGATGCAGTACAGCCGAAGGAGAAGGTTGCGGAGGAAAGAGTGGATATTGTGAAGATGCAGGTGGATGCAGTGCAGACGGAGAAAGCTGCGGAGGAAAGAGAGGATATTGTGAAGGTGCCGGTAGATGCAGTACAGACGAAGGAGAAGGCTGCGGAGGATAAAGCGAATATTGTGAAAGTGCCGGTAGATGCAGTACAAACAGAGAAGGCTACGGAGGAAAAAGTGGATGCAGTGCAGACGGAGAAGGCTGCGGAGGAAAAAGTGAGTGTAGTGCAGACGGAAAAGGATACGAAGCCTAAGAAAAAAACGAAGGCTGCGGAGGAAAGAGTGGATGTAATGCAGACGGAGAAGGATACGAAGCCTAAGAAAAAAGCGAAGGCTACGAAGGAAAGAGTGGATGCAATGCAGACGGAGAAGGATACGAAGCCTAAGAAAAAAGCGAAGGCTGCGGAGGAAAGAGTGGATGCAATGCAGACGGAGAAGGATACGAAGCCTAAGAAAAAAGCGAAGGCTACGGAGAAAAGAGTGGATGCAATGCAGACGGAGAAGGATACGAAGCCCAAGAAAAAAGCGAAGGCTGCGGAGGAAAGGGTGGATGCAATGCAGACGGAGAAGGATACGAAGCCCAAGAAAAAAGCGAAGGCTGCGGAGGAAAGAGTGGATGCAATGCAGACGGAGAAGGATACGAAGCCTAAGAAAAAAGCGAAGGCTGCGGAGGAAAGAGTGGATGCAATGCAGACGGAGAAAGATACGAAGCCTAAGAAAAAAACGAAGGCTGCGGAGGAAAGAGTGGATGCAATGCAGACAGAGAAGGATACGAAGCCTAAGAAAAAAGCGAAGGCTGCGGAGGAAAAAGTGGGTAAGGAGATCCGCAACGAGATCATGCACGACAACGTCACCGCGTATATCCCCGTGGTGAGTAATCTCGACGACTGGACACCGGAAAGAACTACTAGAATTCATTCAGACGAGGACGACATGTTAGAAACCTGCATAGTGGTGAATAGCCCGTCGTCGCCACATCCGGCTCAACACCTAAAACAATAGAGCGGTAGCTTTCAAAGATGCTGTCATGTTTCCGGATAGCCCATCGGAAGGAGGAGGGTTTTGTGTTGAGTGATTTATGGAAGCAGAGTAGGGGGTCGACAGATATGGTTCCGGTCAGATTCTTGATGAGTTGGGTGATCATCGCACTTCCTGTTCTTCCTTGGAGTTGTATGGTCGCGCCGAAATTGGGATGTTGGTTTCTTATCTGCTTCCTGTACGCCTTGTGTGTATGGAGAGGTTAATGATCGTATAGTTTTTTTTTTCTTCTGTTTGTACAAATATCTTTTCTGTTGCCGTTCAGTTGTTCGTACGTCTCATCATTTGTACAGTACGTTATAGATCTTTTCATAGACATACTTCGTGAATCGTTTCTATGACCAGCGTTGTGGATGGGTTCCGTGAAAAAAAGGGGGCTTATCACATGCAAAATCACGCACGAGTCGTTCATATTTGTTTCCTGAAAAGTTGGGGTCAGTTTTATTGATCATATCGAAAGAATGCCTCATCCTTGTCAACCATCGAAATGCTAGCTCGCTTGCTCCGCACCTGTCATCGGGCCCAGGGCTTCTAAATCAAAGCACAGCCTCTCCATCCGCGGGCGGATCGATTCCTGAAGAAAAAAAAAAGGGGGGGGGAGACCCGAATTGAACACGCCATCATGAACATATCCAAATCCCTTCCCTTCTATCCTCCCGACAAAACACTCACCCGCAAAGCGCCTAACCACTCCTTCACCAATGCGGCGCCTTCCTTTTCGTCGCCGGCCGCCTCGACCAAGGCGACCAGCGTTAGGCTGCGGTGGCGAGCGAAGCATGCGTGAGTACAGGGGGGGCATGGGGTGGCGGGATCGGTGGGGATGTGAACTGTGGGAGTGTTGGGATGGGGTTAGAGAAGTGTTGTTGAGGGGAATGTAATGATGGATGAGCGAAGGGTGGAGTTTTGCGAGATCGGAGGGGCGTACCGGGATGATGGAGAAAGGTGTTGGCGTCCGATTTCTTTATGAAAATGGTGTTGATCATGGTAAGTTAGCAAGCAGTTCGTTTTTGCTCCAAGGATTATCGAAAGAATGGCAAACAGAGATATACCACCAAACAAGTACGCATACCTCTTTGCTTGCGATGTGCTTTTGCCTCATGAATATGTTCCACGTGGACTCCAATTCAAAATCCGTATACAAAACCCTACTCAAACAAATCTTACATCAATAAGAGTGCTCAAGTCGTTTCCGAAACATCATCCAAACCGCATATAAGCACCGAGAGACCCACCTCTCCCCATACAAAGCGCACACGCCAAAGACTGTCACTTCAGGCCGATTGGTCGCCGCGCCGCGGCCCGCCTGGAAAGCCTTGATCCCGTCGACCATGTCCACGGCGTCGATGAAGGCACCGTGGAGCTTGCGCGGCTGTGATGGTACGGGAAGTGAAAGGCGCGCAGGTGAGTATAGGAGTGGGTGCGGAACATTGCAAAGATTACGTAGGATCCCGTTATCGAGTAGCTTGCCTGAGGCATGGTGAGGCGTGGTGGGTGCTCGTGTGTCGCGAACGATACGGTCGCACTGGTTGGCTTACCGAACCAGCGTTTGACGTGTGGCTCGAGCTCTTTGCCCAATTGGGGGATGTATTGCTGGTTGGTGTGTTGAAAAAATATGAGGGAAAGGTTTCGTGCATCTGCAAAGCTTAAGAGATGATTACCGGTGGCACATCGTTCAAGGAACCGAACCAGAAGACGATATACGATTGGAGTTTCTTCATGTGCAGGGTAAACTGCTCGTCGGAGAAGTCAGCGGATGTTGTGACTACCTAGCCAGCAAGCAAACATGGATGTTATGGCATACGAATAGTCTACAACGCAGCCTGCTCGCTCGGTCATGTAACGAAACCAAAGACCGCAAGTTATCCGCTCACCAAACACAACGCCTCCTCCTCCTCTTCTTCTTCCTCCGCCGCCGCCTCCCTCTCAACCCCGTCCACGCCGTCTTGCCACACTGCAATTTTCATCGCCGACGCGTCCAACCCCATCATGGTAATATTTTCGCCCGCGCCGTCGCCAGGGGGTACCGTCTCCCTCACGAAATCGCTCAGCGAGCACACGGCACCGGCGATGAGCATCTGCAAATCGACGGGCATCTCCGGCGGATAGAAGTAACGGATCACGTCCTCGGGCGCGCTGGACTCAAGCTGGATGGCGCGGCGGGAGAAGATGAAGAGAGAGGGCAGATAACTCGTGAGGGGGGAGGGAGGAGGCCCCAGAGTCGAGGAGGAGGAATGGTAGGAGGAGGAAGACGAGGAGGTCGATACTGGAGGGAGGAGCGAGGGGCGAGGAGATTGTTAAGGGCGTGAAAAGTGAGATCAAAAACAGCGATGATTGAGCTTACTTCTGTTGATATCTCTATCACCGACGAAGGCCCTCATGATGCGTTTGCCGATGGGACGTGACTGTTGCAATACTATTAATACTATAAAAATATAAACATATAATTATATATAATTTCAGTCTTTACAATTTTCCAACCGACAATCGTTCGGAAAGAATATCTACAGGTCCATTTACATTCTGTCATTGCCCGAGGTTTTCGCCAAACATACCGTTTATCTCAAGACATAAATTTCGACAAAGGTCTGGCAAATGCGGGTCGTGCCCACGGCAACCGTATATTCACAATCAAAATGAGGCCGCGCATCAACAAGTCTCATCGTCAATGAAGAGAAACCTGTTGCTACCTTGCGACCACACCCTTTGATAGGCTTTATGACCTTTGATCGCTGTCGAGCAAGGAGTCATAACCAGTATAATCCATTACAGCGCCGCCGGCCGTGCACTAAGAGCCGGTGGTATCACCAGGCGTTGCCGCGGTTAAGACAGTTCGGAACTCCACACCAGTCGAGCGCGTCCCTGCCGTACCTCCGACTCAACAAGCCGTCCTCGCAAACCCTCGGCGAGATTGCATTCACACATTGACCGCTCCCTCAATTGGGGTTTTGGACCCGACAGTCGCTCGATCGTCGATCGTCGTCGAACGACGGCGCCCTGGCGATTGTGACGAGAGTGTCGGATTGCTAGAATTGGGTTTGGGTATGATACCTGAGGTACACCGCGATGGAAACCGAGTTGACGTTCATTGCCTTGTTTGTTAAGGGTGAGAATCCGAGGGAAAAGCCTATTGCGATGATGTCCATTATGAGGAGTATGCCCATTCCCGTCAAATACCTAAGATGGCAAAGAAATAATAATAATAATAATAATAATAATAATAATAATAATAATAATAATGGCAAATGCCGTATGCAAAGCAAAAACTTCCATACTACTGCTGTACTCACCAACCTCCCACAGCGACAATAGAGGACCCCATCCCTTCAGTCCCGGCCTTCATCCTGATCACCGGCGTGAAGGCCCACAAGTACGCTAAGTACAGGAGACGGGCCAGCAGAACTTCACGATCTTCTCGATCAGGTGCCTAGGTGCATATCGCACATAAAAATGTGCAAATACGAGGGCTTGTACGTTGACAACGACGGTTGACACGGCAATAATCCAGAAGAGAACATTGTACTTGTACTTGTTCTGGCCCTGTAGGTAGAACTTGAACGTGATGGCGATCATGAGATCTGCGTACATGAGCATGTCGCAGACTTGGACGAGGGAGAATGCGGAGACATTGGAATCAGCGACCAGACGCGACACAAGTTGACAATCGCGTAGCCGAGAGCCATGACCCCCATGATTATGCAGCATAGCCGAAGCTTGCTGAATTCATGGAAGGCCTTGCGAGCGATGATGACGCAGCCGAGGACGGATGCGAGGATGCTGGAGATAGTGAAGGCGATGGTCGCGTAGGCGGTGGATAAATCTTGGTCATTATAGAAGTTGCTACAGTCGTTGTTCGGCTGACGAGACATTGTTTAGTCAAGAAAGCTTTAGGTTTGTGTAATGGACTAAATTCTTGGACAATATATATAATGGCGGCTGCAATGGCATCAACACGGAGCGAGGATTGCGTTGACGTATTCTTGACTCTAGGAGTGTGTAGGCCTCTATTCCGGAAATGTCAATTCCTCCCTGAAGCTCAGATCTGCAACCCAGTACCCGCACAACCAGATCGATTCGGGCGCTGACCGAGGGTGAGGGACACTCCGCTCATCCAGCTACCTGATTCAATGTACATTCTACTCTTTCTGGTAAGACCGAGGATCGCACTTCGCGCACTGTCATCTCTTCCGTCGTTTATCACCAATAGCATTGCTTATTGTTCTCAAGAGGAGGATAAAATATGTGAATGGTGGTATTGTTCTGTTCGTCCCGAGAGCATTAAGACATTCAGTTTGTAGTATCACCTTAGCATATAGTATACTATTATTGATTATAGTAAGATATTGATTACATATCCAATATAGTTTCAAACCAGTGATACAGTGTCTTGACCTTCTCAGATATGGGAAATACATAGATCTTATATATTTTGATTATTAGAAATTTGTTTATATATTATCTCTTCATAGGTCTAAAGATATTATTAGTACTAGTTCTTAATAAATTATATACTATTATAGTATATAACAAAGATAGTAATAATGAAAAGTAGGTTGTTAGTGAGTTTAGTGATACTACTGCCTGATTTATTGATTTTTTTTTTTTTTTTTTTTTTTAATAGACTCAATGTCCTGCAGATTTTTATTGGAAGAGAATATAGACTATATAGGCCAAAACCCTCCCCCACCACCCATCAAGCACTGCCCCCTTATTAACCTAGACTAGCTATTATCTAGTAGCTTGACTATGCCAGGCACAGCAGAGTCTATATTGGCCCATACCTCATTCTGCATACCATGCTCTCCCTATCACCAGGGAGAACCCAACCATATGTCAATGACTGAAAGCATATGCCCAAGACCCCAATATATATATAAGGCCATGCTTGTAAGCGTACAACCTCCAAGCCACCAAAATTGCATGTCATCCTTAGAACTAATTTGGAAACCACATGTGAGACTACAAAACAAGTTACTGAAGAGATCATCTGGTTATACAAAATATACCAGTAAACACAAAAACTTACTGCCAAGACACAAGACTACCAGAAGAAATACTACAACCATAAGACTGACTCTGAACCTCTATAACTAATTTGGTATACTGTACTATTATAAAAAGAAAACTGAAAGTACCAAACTCAAACTGAGATAAGAAGGACTCTATCTCATCCATTAAGAATTCATGAACTATACTTATCAAACTCAAGACCAAGATATACTACAACTATACAAGACCTCATTACTTAATAGAAGTAAAATGTATTTGAATAACTCTGTTCACTCTATCTGTATTACCTCTATTGGAGAGTGACAGATGCTTCATCTAAACTCAAGAAAGCCGACATCATTAAAACTAATCTCAAGTCATCTACATGACAGATATTACTACTAGAAATTGCCTCAAATTATAGAAAATATCATTTCTGAGAGGTTCGAACCTCCAGCCATGATATTGAGAGCCCTTGCCCTAGATAAGAATAGCTAGTCCTTTTTTTTTTTTTTTTTTTTTTATAGTCACTTGGACTCTGTCTTTATTACCAGTCTATGAATAAGTATATAGTATCAATACCTACTATCCAATTCCCATAGGGGAGCCCCTCTCTACCTCCTCATGAATAAAGATTACCCTCTCACCTACTACTCCAACTCTCCCCCCACTCTGTTTACAGATTTTCTCCATTAAGTAATACCTCTGACCACTCTGTAACCCCCAACCAAGCCACCAACCTATCAAGGTATCTTCCATAAGACTATGCCACTACAATAACTGGTCCCCCAAGTCCTGTCTCCTCTCATCCTCAAAAACAAATAGCCAATAACTGGCCAGCCCCACCCAAATGGCCAAAGCCTAGCCTAAGGTAAGTCACTTCTTTTCTACCCCCTCTACCAATCGATCCCTCAAGTCCTCCCACCTCTCCCACACTTCATCTCCCCTATATCTTACCTCCAAATGATCTCTAATAGTCTACCAAAAGTTCCCCAATACCTCACACTCTCTTAGCCAATGTTCAGATGTCTATATATAGCCTCCTTTCTGCTCTACATTATGGCACTCCTCACAGTCAAAGCAACCCCCTATAATAAGATAACCCAAGTGGAAGTTGAGTATTATATTCCTTCTCAACATATACCACTAGACCACCTAGTACTTTGGCAGTATCTACTTACTCACTGTGGTACTCTAGGTCCAAACACTATGCCAGTTCCACTTCTCTCCAATTCCAACTCCTTGCTTTTTT
>RBNI01005948.1:0-11907 GCA_003990745.1 Jimgerdemannia flammicorona
CCCTCTCCCCACATATCGGTATTGCCGAAGTGGTTCGTAGCTCCTCTCGAAGCTTGTATTCATTCCAGATAGTTCTTCCAGGTTACTCCCAGCATTTCTTAAACGCCTATCTTCCCACTCGAATACTCAGTACAAGCTAACGAACCAAAAAAAAAAAAAAAAAAACCATTGTTACCTTAATAGCACACTCTGGTTCTCTCCCGTCCTCCTCATGTGGAAGTAGATCCTCGCCGCCATCTCGTAGATGTGGGGCTGAAGAAATCTCTTTTGCCCGCTAGTATCACGGTAGTAGGCATCGGCGTACTCGTTCAGGGATGCATCGTTGAGCTGCTCGAGATGCTTGTAAGGGTTAACGACGACGAGAGTAGTGGGGCCGAGGTGGGTGTAGGGTAAATCGCGTTTGAAACGCTGCTGGAGAGTACCAGTGATGGCATCCTCGGAGGGGGGTGTAATGGACAGGCCAGGAAGGATGAGGGAAGTGAGATCCTGTCTAGTATCGTCCTGCTGTGCGGCCGGTGCCGCTTTTGGTTTCGGAGGCATGGATTGTGTGAGTGTTGTTTGTTGTGCTTCTTTTTTGGTGTGTGTGTGTGTGACGGGAAGGGTAGTAGTCGTTAGGAGGAAGAAGGAGGAGTAGTAGTCTGGAGGAGTTACTTAAAAACGATAGACAAAAGGGGGAGTGGTCGTCTATGTGGTCTATTGTTGTTGTTACTGTACAAGAGAAGGAGCCCTCTCCGTTCACAAAAAAAAAAAAAGCGCGAACGAGACTGATCAAGGGGAAAGGGGCGAGTGGGATTTATGATCGCATGGGAGCACAAGTGCATAACGGGCCAAGGGGAAATTCCTTGACAGCCTCACACACCACACCACACACCACACAGCAGAGAAACTCCAATCACCGACCGGCGCTGCCTCTTTTGGGGCTATATCCAATATGCTTTTCCTTCTCCCAGAGAAAATAGAACCAAGCTTGTGTCACACATCATGCCCTCATCACGCCCCCACACCTTGCAACTCACCAGCCAGAAATTATGCCGTTAATTTTGTCGTCTGTCCGTCATCGGCGCCTTTCCTTTCCTACCTCTTGCTTTATTTATATGTGCTCCTTTTTTATTAATACCTATCCAATCACACGGCCCTGCGATTTTCGGGCCTCTGTCAAAAACCATCTTGGTGCTTTTAAACTCGCCTTGTCGGATCACACATCCCTGTCGCGGCCGCGTTTTCGTCTTGGATTCATCAATAATCGAGCCCCGACCAGGGACTGTCGACCGATCGGGTACAACGTTTACATTTCAATAGGAACATGCTACTCTACCCCTACTCTACGACAGCATCGTTAGGAAAGCGCTACCCCACGATAAATATGGCAAACAGCAATTTATTGGTGATTGATAAGAATCTAAATCGAAATATCCCTAAACCAGAAAGCGCGTTGTACTTTTTTTTTAAAAAAAAAAAAAAAAAAAAAACTGGACGGGCTTGGACATGGTTGTTACCTCCAAACATGTAAATACGGTATGCTTGGTCATCCCTCCATGCGTGCCGCGGGATAAGGTTGTCCGCCATAAAAGCCCCCCTGGCTCAGCCAAGGATTACAAAACCCTGTCGCTTCAGAGGATAACGGGCTCCATCCCCCTTTTATTTTCGCCTGCGGTCTCTGCACATTGTGCACATACTCATATATGTTGAGGCGACTGCGATAGAAAAGAGCTTTACGAAGCCGCACATGATGCCCATATAGTGCAATCCCTTCATTCTGCTCTTTCACCAAAAATAATTTACCCTACACCCATAAAAAGCCCTTGGCTCGTCATAAAATCCCGATCAGATGACTAGTGGTACAGAAGCTTTATTAAGTAGTATCCGGATGACGTGGTTGGAGACCAGGAAATTACGCAAAACTGTTCAAATTTCGGTATAAATGAAAGGATTAGCTCATAATGTTTGACATGGGATTATTTATAAACTAATATAATTCAATTTTATTTTATAATAAATATATAATAATAAAGACCAAATAGTTATCTATAATTAATTTTCAAATAATAACTTATATACTTCATCTATAAACTTTTTTTTTTTTTTTTATATATAATTATCTTATCTAATCTAAACAATCTAATCTATAGTAAACAATAGTATATAACCAACAATGACAAATATTCAATAATTATAAAAACTATCAAATATAATTTATTAATATTTCCTTTATTTATAAGAAATATGAAATATAAGAGGTCTATGAACAATATGTAGAGGATTAATAAGAAACTAGTAGAAATGAATGTCTTCAAATGTAAGAGGTCTGGCCCTATGCATTGATAGAAATGTGCAAACAGGGCCTGTGTTTTTTTTTTTTTTTTTTTTTGGACACTGAAGATCGAAGTCGGTTGCCTCGGAAGTGCTCGGGGTTTAAAGTATAATGTTACGTAGGTAATGCAACCGAACCGATGAGGCCGTCTCGTTCAGCAATGGCCGATTCGAGCCTCCGTTGTAATATAACGCCCTTTTTTCCTATCATCCCCCCCCATTCGTGAGTCGTGCCCGTCGGAACATGTCGAAAACACCTATGTAACGCGTCTATTGTTCCCAATTCTTCAAGGTTTGGCCACCATCGATCGATGCTATTTCGCCCCAAAAACTTAATGCGGTTGGACAAAATTAGCCACCTCCCCTCAAGAGGGTATTTTGTTACCTTCATTTATTTTAGTCATGGTTAATCAAGTAGCCTGCAAAACGCGTTTTCCGGCTTTCTTTACACGACACACGCTTCGCGAATTGGGTCAGCTTTGTTGTATTTGCAATTGCAAAATAGGAACTTCCAACACGACACGCAACCCATTGACCGCGACCGCGTTACCAAGGAGTCACTACGAGGAGGTAAGGTTACACTTACATCACGCCGGCCCCGACGTGAGGGTGTTACAAAGATACGGGTATGACCATGGTATTGAATATAATAAAACACAGATGCGTGCTTCGTACATGATTGCCAAATTTGTAAAGAGCAAACAAAAAAAGCAGGTTAGCCAACCACATCTAGTATGCATTCAACTGCAGCCCACGCATATTTCCCTCCAAGACCATCATCTCCTCCATCCTGTCAATCCTATCCCTCAACTCCTCAATCTCCCGCTCCCTCTTCACGACCAAGCGCTCCAACTCCACAATCCTATCTCTATTCTTCCGCCGTTCCATCTCGTTCCTCCGCCGCTCGAGTTCTAACAACCCCTCAAGGATCCCGACGCGACTCGCCGGATCCGATTGCTTCAACCTCTCATGCAACCCGCTCTTCCTCCACCCCGTTCCATTTCCAATCCCAATCCCTATCGCCGCGTCGCCACGTTCCGCGTCTAAACCCCACGAAGCGTCGAGCGCAAGGTGGTGACGACCCTTAGAAGAATCGGCAGCACGCACGCCGCACGCACCATGGGAGTCGGACGAGGGCACGAGGGGGGCTCGCGCGTGCTCTAAAAACGGCGACTTGGGCACAGATCAGAGAACCTCAGTTCGTCGGCGTCAGCGTCGTCGCACTCCGATGTCTCGCTCGAGACGGTGGTACGCCATGCACGGGTGCGATTGTCAGGCTTTGGCATAGTATATCAGATATACGGAAGTTGACAACGCTGACGGCCGGGCTTGTGGGACGCCGTTCCCATGGCTCGGGCGCCGGGGGGTGGAAGTGGCTGGACACGGTCGGAACGGGGATGGGCTTGGGCTTGGCGGCGGCGGAGAGAACTTCGCTCTCGTCCCAGAATGATGCTTTCCGGGTTGAGGACGATTCAGTTGTCAAGGTCCGGAGGGAACCGTCGAGGGATACCGAATCACCATTACCGTCTGCATCATCGACTTGGTGCGTTAAATTAGAGTTGGGGTCGTTGAATTCGCTAGAATTCGTGATATTGTGAGATGACTTGGAGTTTCGATTGACAAGGGTAATGATATCGGGCTCGGTGAACTGGAAATCGTTGGGATATTCCTTCAGGAAGTCCTCAATTTCCTTTCCAAAGTTCTTCCAATCAAGGTTCCTGTATCTTGCCATGTATAACGAGGCCAGATCGGACAATTTCACCTCGGATTCCGAGACGCGGACTTAAGAACCAGACGAAAGTTGAGTTGTCGACGCATTGGGCTTCGGTGACGCGCAGCGTGACTCTTTTCCCTTCAATAACAAAATCATTGGAATGGCGAACCAAGAACGACCGGAGGGTCTTGCCGCAAAGCTGCTTCCAATACCCTGCCCCAAATTCCTGGTCGTACCAGCCTTCCAAAGTCGATATATTTACTTTGTTGAGTCTCCACCCCCAAGTCCAAAAGTTTCGCAAGCCTGGCCACGCACCTAGTCTCCACATACGCCGACACCAGCTCTACGTTGCTTCCATCGATGAAGAACATTTCAGGATGCTCGGCGAGGAAGACTGGCAGGGTCTTTTGCGAAGATTGCTCCCAGTATACGGTCCCAAAGCGTTCCGTGTGCCGGGATTCCAGGATAGATATATTTACCGGGCCGTTCGCCGCCAATTCGATGATGATCTGTTCCAGCCCGTGTAGGCACTCAAATTCTTCATGTGTTGGGTTCAACGTGACGTGTTGCCCGACAATACGAAAGACCCCGGGATACGAAGAGAGGAAGACGCGCATGGGTCGCTTGGGCTCCTTCCATAAGCCATCGCCGTGTTGTTTGGTGTACAGCTTGCGAAGCTTGCTGACGGTAAGGGGGGCTGTGTCCTCGTGGGCGCAGAGAATGGCAACGAGTTCTCTTGTGCAGTGGTTGGGCATTTTTTGACCAAGGGAAAAAAAAAAAAATAAAAGTCAGATTGTTGAGCTTTTGGTATCGCCAAGACACATGACTCTTGGCGTTATATCCCATGTCGTCACCTAATCATATACTTAATTGGAAGGGGATGTCAAGTCTTGACCGTCAAGTATCGAAGCAAGCGATGGACGGAGAGAAGGCTCCATGAGGGAGATCCATACTCTCGCATTTTGAGAAGCATTGCAATCCATTGTCACACAGCCGCATACTATAGCACTGACCAAGTTGACCAAGCTGTGGCATCCATGCCAAGCTTGAGACATCCAGCAAGCGATGCTGTAACTGAATTCTGCAGCATTTTTATTTTATTTATTTTATTGAAAGAGAGAGATAAAAGGGGGATAATTATATAATATCGGTATTGCTTGCAAATAAATTCAAAAGCGAATGAATTGGGATCAAACATATCAACGGACACTCGGGATATTAAGACATATTCCCTTCAGAGCCAGATCGGTGTTGTCCCAAGCATACTGAGCTCGTTCTCCCTTCATCTGTTTGCATTCAAATTCCTACATCCGTAAAAACCACATCTAGTATGCATTCAGCTGCAGCCCACGCATATTTCCCTCCAAGACCATCATCTCCTCCATCCTGTCAATCCTATCCCTCAACTCCTCAATCTCCCGCTCCCTCTTCACGACCAAGCGCTCCAACTCCGCAATCCTATCTCGCCCGTTCCTATTCTTCCGCCGTTCCATCTCGTTCCTGCGCCGCTCGAGTTCCAACAACCCCTCAAGGATCCCGACGCGACTCGCCGGGTCCGATTGCTGCAACCTCTCATGCAACCCGCTCTTCCTCCTCTCCATCCCATTCCCAATCCCAATCCCAATCGCCGCGTCGCCACGTTCCGCGTCTAAACCCCACGACGCGTCGAGCGCGAGGTGGTGGTGACGATCGTTGGAAGGACCGGCAGCACGCACGCCGTACGCACCATGGGAGTCGGACGAGGGCACGAGGGGGGGCCGCGCGTGCTCTAAAAACGGCCGTTTCCATAGCTCGGGCGCCAGGGGGTGGAGGTGGCTGAATGCGGTGGGGGCGGGGTTGGGCTCGGTGGCGGCGGGGAGAATTGTTGACGGTGATGTACATGTAGATTCTTCGCCCTCGTCCCAGAATGATGCTTTCCGGGTTGAGGATGATTCAGTTATCGAGGTCCGGAGGGAGCCGTTGAGGGATACCGAATCACCGTTACCGTCTGCATCATCGACTTGGTGCGTTAAATCGGGGATGGGGTCGTTGAATTCACTAGAATTAATGTCATTGTGAGATGCGGTGGAGTTTTGATTGACAAGGGTAATGATATCGGGCTCGGTGAACCGGAAATCGTTGGGGTGTTCCTTCAGGAAGTCCTCAATTTCTTTTCCAAAGTTCTTCCAATCAAGGTTCCTGTATCTTGCCGTGTATAACGAGGCCAGATCGGACAATTTCACCTCGGATGACTTCCCCTTCCGAAATGCGGATTTCAGAACGAGGCGAAAGTTGTCGACGCATTGGGCTTCGGTAATGCGCGGCGTGACTCTTTTCCCTTCAATAACAAAATCATTGGAATGGCAAACCAAGAACGACTTGAGGGTCTTGCCGCGAAGCTGCTTCCAATACCCGGGCCCAAATTCCCGGTCGTACCAGCCTTCCAAAGTCGATATATTTACTTTGTTGAGTCTCCACCCCAAGTCCAAAAGTTTCGCAAGCCTGGCCACGCACCTAGTCTCCGCATACGCCGACACCAGCTCTACATTGCTTTCATCGATGAAGAACATTTCAGGATGCTCGGCGAGGAAGACTGGCAGGGTCTTTTGCGAAGATTGCTCCCAGTATACGGTCTCAAAGCGTTCTGTGTACCGGGATCCCAGGACAGATATGTTTACCGGGCCGTTCGCCGCCAATTCGATGAGGATCTGTTCCAGCCCGTATAGGCAGAGAGATTCTTCATGCGTTGGGTTCAACGTGACGTTTTGCCCGTCAATATGAAAGATTTCGGGATACGAAGAGAGGAAGACGCGCATGGGTCGCTTGGGCTCCTTCCATAAGCCATCGCCGTGTTGTTTGGTGTACAGTTCGCGAAGCTTGCTGACGGTAAGGGGGACTGCGTCCTCGTGAGCGCAGAGAATGGTAACGAGTTCTCTTGTGCAGTGGTTGGTCATTTTTTGGCCAGGGAAAAAATAGAGGTCGGATTGTTGAGTTTTTGGTATCGTCAAGGCACATGACTCTTGGCGTTATATCTCATGTCGTCACGCAATCATACTTAATTGGAAGGAGGCGTCTTGACCGTCGAGTATTGAAGCAAGCGGAGAGAGAGAGAGAGAGAGATCCATACTCTCGCATTTTGAGCAGCATTACAATCCAATCGCCACACAGCCGCATACTATAGTACTGACCAAGTTGACCGAGCTGTGCCCATCTATGCCAAGCTTGAAACATCCAGCAAGCAATGCTGTAACTGAATTTTGTAGCATTTTTTATTTTATTTTATTTTATTTATATATATATTTATTTTGAAAGAGAGACAAAAGGGAATAATTATACTATCGGTATTTCATGCCAATAAATTCAAAAAGCGAATGAATTCGATGGGATCAAGCGGGATCAACGGATACTCTGGATATTAAGATATGTTCCCTTCATTCTCCTCGGGATATGCGCAGATCGGTGTTG
Source organism: Jimgerdemannia flammicorona (assembly GCA_003990745.1). Taxonomy (NCBI): domain Eukaryota; kingdom Fungi; phylum Mucoromycota; class Endogonomycetes; order Endogonales; family Endogonaceae; genus Jimgerdemannia; species Jimgerdemannia flammicorona. Next base: position 7,469 of record RBNI01005948.1, read on the forward strand.
TACGATCATGAAATTGGAGTTCCAAAAGCGGACGAGCATACTGAGCCCATTTTCCCTTCATCATCCGTAAACCTACATCTAGTATGAATTCAACTCCAGCCCATGCATACTTCCTCCCAAGACCATCATCTCCTCCATTCTGTCAAACTTATCCCTCAACTCCTCAATCACCTGCTCCCTCTCGACGACCAAGCGCTCCAACTCCGCAACCCTATATCGCGCGTCCCTATTCTTTCGCCGTTCCATCTCGTTCCTCCGCTGCTCGAGTTCCAATAACCCCTCAAGGATCCCAACGCGCCTCGCCGGGTCCGACTGCTTCAATCCCTCATGCAACCCGCTCCTCCTCCTCTTCATCCCATTCCCAATCCCAATCGCCGCGCCGCCACGTTCCGCGTCTAAATCCCACGACGCGTCGAGCGCGAGGTGGTGACGATCCTTGGGGGGACCGGCAGCACGCACGCCGTACGCACCATGGGAGTCGGACGAGGGTACGGGAGGGGGCGACTCGGACATTAGATTAGAGAACGTTAGTAAGTCGACGTCGGCATCGGCGTCGTCGTGCTCCGATGTCTCGCTCGAGACGGTGGTGCGCCACGGACGGGCGCGATTGTCAGGATTTGGCATAGGAATATCAGATATACGGAAGTTGACGACGCTGACAGCCGGGCTTGCGGGACGCCGTTCCCATGGCTCGGGCGCCGGGGGGTAGAAGTGGCTGAACGCGGTGGGAGTGGGTTTGAGCTCGGCGGCGGCGGGGAGAATTGTTGAAGGTGACGTACATGTAGATTCTTCGCTGTCGTCCCAGAATGATGCTTTCCGGGTTGAGGATGATTCAGTTGTCGAGGTTCGGAGGGAGCCGTTTAGAGATACCGAATCACCGTTACCGTCTTCATTATCGACTTGGTGCGTTAAATTAGGGTTGGGATCGTTGAATTTGCTAGAATTCGTGCCATTGTGAGATGACTTAGCGACAAAAGTAATGTGACCGCGCTTAGTGAGCCGGAAATCGTTGGGATGTTCCTTCAAGAAGGCCTCGAAATCCTTTCCCAAAGTCTTCCAATCACGGTTCCCGTATTTTGCTATGTATATCGAGGCCAGATCGGATAACTGCAATCTCTTCCGGGACTCCAGAATCTGGCGAAGGTTGGCGACGCACTGGGCCTCGGAGATGCGCAGCGCGACTTCATCCCCATCAACGATAAAATCATTGGAATGGTGAGCCAAGAGCAACTTGAGGGTTTCGCCGGGAAGCTGCCTCCAATACCCGGGCCCAAAATTTCGTTTGTACCAGCCTTCCAAGATCGATATATCCAGTTTCTTGGGGCCCTTGCACGCGTGCAAAAGTTGCGCAAGCCTGACCACGCATTTAGTTGTCGCATACGTCGACACCATCTCCACGTTGCTTCCATCGATGAGGAACATGTCAGGATGCTTGGCGAGGAAGGCCGGCAGCGACTTGCGCGAGAACCGTTTCCCAAAACGTTCTCCGTACCGAGATCTCAGAAGGGATATGTTTACGGGGCCGTTCGTCGTCAATTCGATGAGGATTTGTTCCAGCCTGGATAGACACTCAGATTCTTGATACGTTGGGTTCAACGCGACGCTTTCCCCGTCAACATGAAAAAGTTCGGGATACGAAGAGAGGAAGGTGGGCAGGGTTCGCTTGGGCGCAAACTTCCATAAGCCATCACCGTGGCATTTGTAGTACAGCTCGCCAAGCTTGCTGATGGCAAGAGGAACTGTGCTCTCGTTGGCAGATATAAGGGCGACGAGTTTCCCCGTAGAGTAGTTGGTCATTTTTTTTTGGTTTGGGAAAAAGGACAAGTCGGATTGTTATCATCGAGGCACGTGACTTGGCGTTATGTCACCCAATCATAATTAATTGGGAGAAAACGCGTCTTGACCGTCAACTATCGAAGCCGAGCTCTGTACCCATCATCAAATCGTTACGCCAAGCTTGTAACTGAAGTCTGCAGCATTTTTTTTTTTTTTTTTTTTTTTTTTTTTTTTTTTTTGAAAGAGAGACAAAAAGAGGGCTATCAGTGTTACTTGCAATAAATTCAGAAAGCGAATGCCATTCATGCTTGAGATCGATGAATTGGATGATGGATGTGTTGGTCGGTCACATGCCATTTCGACACACACTGTCCCGATCAGCAACGATTCTAGGTTTCCTCTTCGAATCCCCATGACATATCCCGGCGCGATGGCCAACATACGGCAACGTCTGCACAGATCTAAGCCTGTGCAAAGCAAGACGCATCGGGGAAGGGATTCTGCGGGAGGAATATCAAGACATATTTCTTTCACGGGCCAGATCGGTGTTGTAGTACGATCATGAAATTGGAGTCCCAAGCACACTGAGCTCGTTCTCCCTTCAACTATTTGCATTCAAAATCCTACCTAGTATACATTCAACTCAAGCCCACGCATACTACCCTCCAAGACCATCATCTCCTCCATCCTGTTAATCCTATCCCTCAACTCCTCAGCCTCCTGCTCCTTCTCGACGACCAAGTGCTCCAACTCCGTAATCCTATCTCGCGTGTCCCTATTCCTCCGCCGTTCCAGCTCGTTCCTCCGCTGCTCGAGTTCCAACAACCCCTCAAGGATCTCGACGCGACTTGCCGGGTCCGACTGCTTCAATCTCTCATGCAACCCGCTCTTCCTCCTCCCTATCCCATTCCCATTCCCATTCCGAATCCCAATCCCAATCCCAATCCCAATCGCCGCGCCGCCACGTTCCGCGTCTAAATCCCACGACGTGTCAAGCGCGAGGTGGTGACGATCCTTGGAAGGACCGGCAGCACGTACGCCGCACGCAACATGGGAGTCAGACGAGGGCACGAGGGGGGGCCGCGCGTGCTCTAAAAACGGCGACTCGGGCGCCAGATCAGAGAACTTCAGTTCGCCAGCGTCGGCGTCGTCGCACTCCGATGTCTCGCTCGAGGTGGTGGTACGCCACGCACAGGTGCGATTGTCAGGCTTTGGCATAGTAATATCAGATATACGGAAGTTGACAACGCTGACGGCCGGGCTTGCGGGACGCCGTTCCCATGGCTCGGCCGCCGGGGGATGGAAGTGGCTGGACATGGTGGGAACGGGGTTGGGCTTGGGCTTGGCGGCAGCGGGGCGAACTTCGCTCTCGTCCCAGAATGATGATTTCCGGGGTAAGGATGATTCAGTTGCCGAGGTCTGGAGGGAGCCGTTGAAGGATACCGAATCACCGTTACCATCTGCATCATCGACTTGGCGAGTTAAAGCAGGGATGGGGTCATTGAAGTCGCTAGAATTAGTGTCATTGTGAGATACGGTGGAGATTCGATCGACAAGAGTAATGTAGTCGCGCTTGGTGAACCGGAAATCGTTGGGGTGTTCCTTCAGGAAGGCCTCGAAATCTTTTCCCAAGGTCTTCCAATCACGGTTCTTGTATTTTGCTATGTATAACGCGGCCAGATCGGATGACCTCACCTCGGATGACTTCCCGGACGCGGACTTCAGAAGCTGGCGAAGGTTGGCGGCGCATTTGGCTTCAGTGATGCGTAATGAGACTTGTTTCCCGTCAAAGACAAAATCATTGGAATGGCGAGCCAAGAACGACTTGAGGGTTTCGCCTGAAAGCTTCCAATACCCAGCCCCAAAATTCCGGCTGTACCAGTCTTCCAAAGTCGATATATCCACTTTCTTGAGGCCCCACCACCCGTACAAAAGTTTCGTAAGCCTGGTCACGCATCTAGTTGTCGCATACGTTGACACCAGCTCTACATTGCTTCCATCGATGAAGAACATGTCAGGATGCTCGGCGAGGAAGGCCGGCAGCGACTTGTTCGAGGGCCTCTCTCCAAAGCGTTCTTTGTATCGGGATCCCAGAAGGGATATGTTTATCGGGCCGTTCGCCGTCAATTCGATGAGGAGCTGTTTCAGCCTGAATAGGCACTCAAATTCTCCATGCGTTGGGTTCAACGCAACGTTTTCCCCGCCAATATGAAAGATTTCGGGATACGAAGAGAGGAAGAGGGATAGGGTTCGCTTAGGCGCCAACTTCCATAAGCCATCGCCGTGCTTTTCGGTGTACAGCTCGCAAAGCTTGCTGATGGCTAGGGGGGCTGTGTCCTCGCGGGCGCAGAGAATGGCAACGAGTTCTCTTGTGCAGTAGTTGGTCATTTCTTGGTCAAGGAAATTGGTCAAAGGAAAAAAAAAAATCGGCTTTTTGGTACTGTCAAACCACGTGACTTGGCGTTACATCCCATGTGGGATGACGCGTCTTGACCGGAGAGATGGTTATTTATACTCTCGCATTTAGAGCGGCAATGCAGTTCGATCGTCGCATACTATATTTATGCCAGTACTGACCAAGTCGACCAAGCTCTGTGCTCATCCATCAAATCGTTTCGCCAAGCTTGTAACTGAAGTCTGCACCTTTTTTTTTTTTTTTTTTT
>RBNI01005949.1:0-11907 GCA_003990745.1 Jimgerdemannia flammicorona
CACCACACTCATCGATCTCCTTTCTCCTTATAAAGCAGAGAAACCAGCCCCAAGGACCCATTGCCAATCCAGCTACCCTCCTTCAGAACAGCATTGGCCATCTCCACCAACCAGTCACCAAACTTGGTCTTGAACTCCTTCCAGAATTCCCAAGGCAACCCATCCTCCCCAGGAGACGAACCAGTCTGTGTCTTCCACAGTACTTCCAATACCTCATCTAGGGATACCTCCCCCATGACCACCTCCCCTATCTCAGGAATCGCCGTCACTGGCCAATTAGTCACCATATTGTCACCAACCTCCCCAAGTCCAGCCTCTTCAGCTTGTTTCCCTCCATCCTGCCAAAGAGTTTGCCATTGACCAGATACCTCCCCTAACATCTCAGCAATCCCAGAGACTTCTATGCCATCTTCACGCAGTACTGAAGCCCAACTATGTCGTACTCTCCTGGCCTTCAGAACACCAGATAGATATCTTGTTGGCCTCTCTCCTTCTTCCAACCACCTAGCGCGCAGCCTGGCCAGCAGACCATCCACCACTCTGGTCTCTGATACTCTTAAATCTGCCTGCAGCTCTGCCACCTCCAATGCCAACTGGTGGCACACTACTCCAGACAAGTCCCCCTTCTCCAAAAGCTTCAATCGCCATCTCAGTCTCTTCTCTACTCTTCTTTCCTTGTCCTTCTGTTCCTTCCCTGCTACTTCTCCCACATCACGCCAGTAGGCACCAGCCAAGTGTTTGAATTTACCCCACCACTCAGATATCACCTGCCCTTCATTCCGCCATCGCACAACTTCCTGTCTCATAACTGTCACAAAATTGTCCCTCTCCTCCTTTCTTCTGAGTAAGGCTACATTGAGGCGCCAGCACCCTCCACCACTGCCCGCGGCCTGGAATCTTCCACAAACCTCCACTCCCCAGTGATCAGACCAAGGGCACCAGCGCACCTCCACAGTGTCCAGTATATTGCCCCAGCGCTCTGCCACCAGAACCCAATCTATTCGTGTCCCAACCAACGTCGTGCCAACTGAATACCACCAAGTGAAAGGTCCCAACTTATCCCCCTGTCTTTGTCACACGCCATCCACCAGCCCCATGTCATGCTCCACCTGAAGCCATTGAGAAAGTCCAGAGGATACCGCAACTCCTGCTCCACCATCAGACCTATCTAGCGTACGATCACGCACCATGTTGAAGTCCCTCCCCAAAATGTCTAAAGTAACCACCTCCCGACCCTCCCATGCCAGCCATCTCTCAACCCATTGCTTTCGCTCTCTGCCAACTGCAGGGAGGTAAACCGAGCCGACTGTCAACCCATCACCTGCCCCACCCTTTAGTCTACCCCAGATCAATCTATCACCATAGATCTCTACCTCCACCAGCTCCCCTTTGCCTACACCAACTAGGATGCCCACCTGCTTATTCCAACCTGCTCCACCATACCATTCTCTACTCCACATCTCATAGTCTGACTCATCATATGCCCGAACATCCTGAAGAAACACCACATCATACCTCCTGACTTTAAGCCATCTGAAAAGCCGCCATCTTTTAACACCATCCCACAGTCTATTGACATTGATCGATAGTATATGTATGTTGTTCATCATCATTAAAGGAATTGTTTATAGCTCATCTGGAACCGCTACCACCTTCTCAGCCCTTCCTCGAATGATTTCTCGCTGGTCCTCGCAAATTGCCCTCCAGATTCGATCACCATTTGCACTGCCGCAGAATAGGTTCACTCTCTCTGTTACCACCCTCCTGATGTCAGCCATCCTGCTTTCATCAACATCATATCCCTCATCATCCAGAAGGGCAGCCACCATCGCCGTCACCAGCTTAGGCCCCTGCATCATTACATTGAGGAATCCCTCCCAAGCCTCCTGGGATCCCTGAAACACATCCACTTCCTTAATGTCTTCCTCTGCCAGCTCCTCGAGGACTGCCTGATACCAGCTCTCTGCCATCATCACCAGGGGCCCAGGGGTCGATGGCCTGGGGGTCCTGCTCAACTCTTGCAGTTGCTCCCTGTCTGTGGACACATCAGAAGCCACATCAACCAGCTCATCCTCCTCTGCAACTTTCTCCAAGTAAATAACCTCACCAGCTTCAGGGTACTCCCAATGAACATTCGCCGCCCCAGCCATATGGGTATCCTCCACCTGAGTCTCTGGCACTACTTCATCATCTACCCCAAAGCCTCCTCCACCAACCTCCTCCTTATCCGCCCATTTTCCTCTCACTGACGCATGTGCCAAGTCCTCTACACCACCCAGCTGAGAAAAGGACACCTCCACTGCCTCCACTCCTTCTATCTGATTCTTGGCCACCTCCACTCTTGCCTCCTCTTCCACTGCTGCTCCTTGGATGGCTGCCTGCAGATGCTCCCAGTTTCCCTTCTGCCACCTCTTCCACTTGCCATCGGCCTCGATCCAGACCCAATCCTTGGCATACTCCTCCCACTTCCTCTTTCGCAGCTCCTTGGTGGCCTCCCTCTCCTCCAGAGCAATCGCCAACTCTTCCTCCTCCAGTTCTGCTCCCTTCCTCCTCCACACCTTGCACTCTTGCCCCCCAATTCGGATCCCCTCAGGCCAGTCACGGCCCAGCCCAGTAGCCTCCTTGCCTTCCAGTTGCAGCATCACCTCGCAGTTGCCATTCCTCAATTTAGTGCCCTCCCAAAACATAAACCCGAAGTCCACCATCTCGCCATATCCTCCCAGTGCCTCCACCACTATCTCCTTGGTCTCCTGTCTACCCAACGTTGGCAATCCTTCCACCACCAGCCGAACAGCATGCGGATCCCACCTCAGACACCTCACCATTCCAATTTGGACACCCTTGACCACCATCCCTTTCTCCAGTGCCTTCACCATCGCATCCTCCTCCACAAATCCAATCTCCACAGCTTCCACCGAAGGGATAAACTTTAGAGATTCTGCCCCAGCTACTTCCTCCTCCACCAGTCTCAGCACCTCCTTTGCAGACATCGCCAATCCCAGAAAATTCGCCGAAACTGCCCACATCGATACCGATTTGTGGAAGAAAGGCCTCACCACCAACTCGCCTGTTCCTGCTGCCAGAGTCACCTTTCCCTTGGTCCCTGAAACCCCTATAGTCGTCCCTCCAGGCACCGCTGCGCCACCTGCAGTCCTCTCCCCAGCCACCTGCCCAGCCACAGAAGAACCAGTCCCCAGCGTCATGCCACCAGACCCCTGTCCCCTACCAGCCACCTGACCCATCACCTGACTCGTCACCTGACCCCTCCCCCTGTCAACACTACGCCTCCCCTGTCCAACCCCCATGGGCCTAGCTGCAGTCCTCCTATTCCCAACCACTATACACCAGGCCTCAAGCCCACCAGCCCTCCCCTGTCCACCAGCCCTTCCCGCGGCCACACCAGCCCCTGCAGCAGCTGCAAAGCTCTTTGGAAGGCCCAGACCAGGCCTCCTCCTCTCCAGACGCTCAGAGCTAGAGGATTCTTGACTCGCCATGTCACCAAAACTTGACGGTTTTCTCCGAAACTTGTTGTGCCTTGTAGGTAGACTCCTGCCACACGATGTACACCAGTATGTTCGAAATAAAAACTTGAAAACGTGTTGTCTTTCGCTGAAAGATGTCTGTGTGGCTTAGCTCACTCCGAGTGGTTTGAGCAAAAGAAGTGTGAGTATATTTATCTAATTGTCTAACTGTTTCTATATTAATAACTCTATTTAATCAAAAATATTTAGTAATATTCTTCAAAACTGACTTATTTGCTAGATTATATATATAGATCAACTATTTATATATAACTATTGAGAGTGATCAATTGCATAGTATCTTTGATCTCCTCAAGTATAATTTATATCTACCAAGTACTAATACTATTTGCAAAGATGTTCTGGAGGTCTATAGAAAGAAGTATGATAATCTTTACCAGATACTTTAGGTAAAATAAATAAATAAGAGTAATACTATAGCCATTATAAGCTAAATTATATATATATATATATAAAGAGCTCACCAATTTAATCTCATATTTAATAAATAGAATTCAGCAGACAAAATTTTATTTATAATTAATATATAGATATTCTCTAATACAATTTTATTTCTGAACATTACAGATCATTAGATTGATCTTAATTAACAACTTAAATCTCTTACTCTTGACTTTACCAAACTTGCTGGTTCTTATTCTGGAGAAAACATTACAGATACTTTTATTAGTTATATCTGAGAGCTTGGAATTACAACCAAGATAAAAACGAAGAGCTTGCCATCTGGTTAGTATTTTGAGAGAAGTCTTAAAATAAAACAGATTTTAATGATTATTTATTTTTATCTAAATTTGCTAACTGAAAATTTCAAGTCCAGATTTTGACCATTATAACAGATAATACTATAAATAATATAGTATTTTTCTGAATTTTAGCAGCCAACCTTCAATAGGAAAATGTAGTCTTTAGTATAAAAAACTACTATATATATTGTCAGGCCTATATACAAAATCTTGCTATTTAGAATTATCTTATACATATAGACAAAACATCCAGAAGTGAAGGAACTCTGAGTATTATTTCCAAGCTATATAAACTGATTGTGTTGGTCCAATCATCTCTATAATGATGAGATAAATTTTTTGTACAGTATAGAGTAATTAGTTTAGTTTCAAAAAAGCTAATATTGAATATATTGTGATTAGTACTCTGAATGAACTGATCCAGATCAGATTAGAATTCCATCTGGATTAACTTGGATGAGATTTGAATCCCATCCAGATCAATTCAAATCAACCATTATTTTAATTTCTAAATTAGACAATTAAATATTTACATCAGTAACTTGATGAATAATCATCCAATTTTGATAATATTGATGTCATTTAAAAGCCCTTAATAAGGCCTTTCTAATAATACTAAGAACATTAAAATCAAATCATATATTGCCAAGCTATTAAGGAAAATGTTCTTTTGAAGAAATTTCCAAAATTGGTAAGTCAGATGTTTTCCTTGATAACTCAACAACTCATGATCTAATTTCAATATTCTTGATATCATTAGAAAGACCTTATTAAGAGCTTTCAAATAACACTAAGATTATCAAAATTGGATAATTATTTATCAAGTTATTGATGCAAATATTTAATTGTCTAATTTGGAAATTAAACAATAGTTGATTTAAATCAATCTGGATGGAATTTAAATCCCATCTGAGTTAATCTAGATGGAATTCAATCTGAATCCAATCAAAATCCAATTTAGATTAAATTGACTTGTTTGAAGCACTAATTATGACAGTTGATCTAAATTAGTAATATAAATCAAGAGAATAGATATTTGATTATAATACCTGAATCTAATTTCCAAATATAGTAGAGTCTTACAAATAGCAGTCATATTTCACAAATATAGAAACTTTAACAAATATTAAAGTATTTGCAAATGTTAAAGATTTTACAGATATTAAAGTTTTAATAATCATTAAAGATTTAATAGGTATCAAGTATTAAACTTATAAAAAATAACTCACAGACAATATAGTTATAACTTAGCCACCTTATAGCTAGCAAACTTATATAAATATCTCCAGTATTTAGAGTAAATAAACCTCAGATTGAAATAGTTCAAAGCAAAGAGAAAGTAAGAGAACTAATATATATATCTGTGAGCAGATATACTTTGAACTCATCTACTTCTACATTCTGAGGACTCTGTAGAGTTAAAGAAGATCAAGTTTTCAAGATATAGAAATCTGATATATTTATATAGTTACATGTCTGCTATCTAGAATTTAAGATAAATCTCTCACTTTTAAGCTAAACAACAAATAACTATATAAATTGAACTAAGATATTTAGATAAGATAGATATAAGACCACCAGTATTCTATAGATATACTTCAGATGAATCAATCATTATATTTATTGACAACTTTGAGCAGTATACTGCTATAAGAACTCTGACAATAAGACAGCAAGTAGCCCTCATGTCTTTTAGTCTCTAAGAACTAGCAAGAGTAGTATTTATAGCTACAATCTATATAGGAAATGATAATAATGCTATATTAGCAGTATAGAAGGCCTGGCTCCAAACTATCTACTATATAGATAAGATCAAGCAAGCTCTAAAAGATCAGCTCAATATAATATATCAGAGAATGAGTGAGGATCTGAACATATTTTATATCAGAATATAATATCAGATTATTTTTACAGATTATACTGCTCTTATCCAAGATCAAGTATCTAAGACAATCTTTATAAAAAGAGTCCATCCAGAGATAGCTCTAGTCATTGCTCATTATTAGTAGTCCTGAATCTGATATAGAAGATCACCTATATCCAGCAATACTAGATAGTTAGACATCTATAAAACTATATAATAGAAAGAATCACTGGAGTTAGAATCAAAGTATCTAAAGCAACTAGTATAATTCCTATTATAGTGATCAATCAGAACACACTTCAGCTAAGAGCTACTAAGTAGTAGAGAAATAGTGACCCTATGGAGAAACTTGCTAAGAAGTTTGTCAAAATGATTATCTATTTAGGAGATATAATAAAGAAAATTAAAGGAAGAGACTACTGCTCTATTCAAAAGTTTGCTACTATCTTGGATAAGAAGAGAGATATCTACTATACTTGTGGAGAAGAAGGCCACTACTTATATAAATATATAAGCAAAATCAAGTATAAGATTCAATCAAGCAATGTTACTCAAAATAACAAATAGGCCAACACTATTACCTTTGAGAAGATTGGAGAATTAGATGAAGAAGAATTGGAAGTCTATTCTGCTAAGACTGTTAAGAAGAATGTCTATAAGTAATCCTACAAGAGACTATCAGAGAGACTCAAGAAGAACTCTGTAGAAAAATCCAGATAAAAACTACTAAAAGCCAAGGTAAAGAAATAAATCAAAATATAGAGCTAGAACAGGTTGTTCAAAATATCATTCAAGAAACTACTCCAGCCAATAAAGAGGGGAAAAAAAAAAAAGCTTTATAAAACCAAGATCTTTAAATATAATATCTTCAAGAATCTTAGCTAATAGAAGATCAATACAACTTTTGTCCAACTGGTAGAAATACCCACATTTAGATAGTAAATGAGATATGAACTTGCCAAGACAACCAAAGAGCAAAGTTGGAAGATAACTGAGACCAATAATGTTTAAGAAGATTCAAGAGAAGAAAGTGAAGAAAATTACAATATCTCTGCCTATTCAATCTGTCAGATTGAAGATAGAATCTTTGAAGCCATTATTGATACTAGAGCAGAAGAATGTCTTTTTGGCAAGAAAGCAGCAGACTGCCTAGGTTGGGAGATTGAAGAAGTAATCAAATCAGTATTTGTTATAGCAGATCGTATAAGAGCTACATCTCTAAGAAAGATCTGAGATATTCTTATTAAGTTTGGAAGAGTAACCATCTCAGTAGATATCATTGTGATTAATACAAATAACTATAACATTCTTATCAGCAACCAGTTGTTTCATAAAGCCAGAGCAATAATCAATCTGAATACCTAGAAAATACAGATTATCTACTGAGAACAGAAGATGTAAATTCTTATCAATATTAATAAGCCTACATAGTGACTACTTAGAAAAAGAAAAAGAAAGTTAGATAGATTAGTAAAGAGGACTAGTGCAAGAAGATTACAAAAGAATATATACTATAAGAAGTCTACCTCTATAGAATCAAGATGTACTATATGGAGCATATTAATGATTACTCTTAGTGTACTAGTAGTATTAAGAAAATCTACTATGAAAAAAGACAGAAGGCTCTCAAAAAGCAGGCAAGAGAAGAGAAGGAGGAGGAAGAGAATGACAAACCACCAGCTCTTCTAGAAGACAGTAATAATGAAGAAGAAATCAAGATCAAGATTTGGAAAATCTACTCCAATATAGTTATATCAGAATATAAGTAAGAGAATATAGCTGAAATAGATATCACTATAGTAGAAGAAACTATACTCAAGTCCCAAATAACTACTCTACTTATAACTAGTCTGAAGATAACTATTCTAAAAAACTATATTGGAATCCTCAAGACAAGAAGTAGTCTGGCCAAGAGTGAGATTACTATTGAATAAGGAGTCATTAATCATATACCTTTTGCTGATATAATTTGCATTATACAAACTTTAGATAATACTTTTTGATACAACTCAGAGAAAAGATACTAATAATATATCATTAAGTAAGAGTCCTAATAGGTGTGCTGGGTCAGATGGATCTGAGGCATTTAGCTGACAGTATGTGGGGAGGAGTTATGGTCTAGAGATGGGTACTTTTGAAGGTATAAATAGTGGTAAAGAGTCTGGAGGAGAGCCAGTATCTGGTGGAAATAAAAACAAATCTAGGTCTCCTAGTTTTGCTGATAAGATGAAGGAGAGGGGATAGTCAGTAGATACTTAGGCTGACATAGCTGAGGAAAAAGACAAGGCTAATCTGGAGAAAGCAGGAGGTCTTTTGCCTAGAGAAGCAAGTATAGGGGCAAGAGGGGCTATAGCTGGGGGCAGTGGTATGACTACTGATAGAGGTGTGATAGGGAATCTGGAAAAAAAAAAAAATGTAACAGCTGATGGTAGTACTATACAGGGGGACTGTCAAGGGTAGGAGGATCTGACTAATAGTATAATAGGTCTGATAGTGGCTCTATTATACAAGAAATCAATCTCAGAGTTCATAGTTATATTATACTTCTGAGACTTAATAGTGATGATGAAGATGGTTCTGGGGCTGATCTTAAAGCAGATGGCTGGAGCAGCCTTGGTGAAGTTCCTGAAGTAGCTTAGGAGAGTAGAGGTGGGCTTTGAGGAGACTGCTCCCTTGAAGGAGATATTGAAGACAAGGCTGACTATAGGAGAGATTGGCTCACTATCTGAGGTGAGACCCCAGAGTAGTCTAGCTACTGATGAAGAGAGTATCTATAGTGATGACAGTCAATATAAAGAGGAGAGTGGAGGAGGTTATAACATAGTATAGTGAGGTGGTTGATATTAGCTTTCAGATCTGAGAGGGAACTTCATTTAGGATAGAAGATATAGATGTCAGGCTCTGGTTGACTGAGAAAGAGGCTACAGAGAAGCTGATAGACTGACTCTTAGTGCTGATATGGGGGACATTTATCTGTAAGATAATGAGTCAAAGAGAGTATAGAAGAGGAGAATCTGATAGAGGTATTGAAGGAACTCAGTAGGACAGTGGAGCAGTAGGCTAAGGTATGGCAGGTATATGTAGACTCAAGACATTTAGAAGTGATAGATGGGAAGTATATTCAGATAGATAAGAGGTAGTGGGAGAGAGTGTAGAAGTATAAGTGATAGAAGGAGTTGCTGGCTAGTTTTAAGGAGAAGAAAAAGGAGTAGGTAGTACCCAGCTCTGATAGAGCTATAGAGAGTACTCAGGAGAGTATCTGGGTAGATGTTGAGATAGAGAGAAGTGCAAAGACTATGAGTGGGAGCTAGGAGGCAAGGGATCAGACTCTCTATAATGATGGTATACTGGAGGTATAGAATGAGTGAGGATTTGGAAGGGAGGTCTGGCATTATACAGCTAAGAGCTGGAGAGGATGTAGAGATATTGGAGACTTATTATGTTCAGTTTGGAGTGCCTGAGATAGTGAGTAGAGGGCAGATAGTTGAGATTAGAGAAGATGAGCTAATGGATGTTCCTGAGAAGGAGTGGAATGAGTCTATGAGTGTGGGAGCAGATACAGTGATACTGAGGGCAGGCTGACTGGTGATCTCTGGAGGAAAGAAGATTGGAGACTTGCAGTAGATATACTGAGTGATAAATAACTTGATGGCTGAGAAGTTGAGAGATGCAGATTTGTGAGTCATCAAGGAGTACTGAGCAAGAATACTACAGGGAGATAGTATTGTGGAGGCTCTGACAATAGAGGTATTGGTAGTATTCCTAGATGAGAAAGGCTATATGATGAATGAAGTAAGAGAGGTAGAGATAGTGGTGGCTACTAGGGAGCAGGCAGTCTATTGGTAAGAGCAGAGGCATGGGCTGGAGATCTGATAAAAGACTTGTTTGGAGTACTAGAAGAAGATAAAGTTGAAGGATGATATAGTAATAGATGAGCTTCTGGTTGGACTTAAGACTAAGTAAGTCAAGGAGAAGGAGATTGTTGCAGAACATGGACTAGACTTGGCTAGGAAGGAGAGAAATATGGAATTGTGAAGAGGATGTATCTATTTCAATATTATTCCCTATGAATAGTATAACTAACATACATAAATGGCTTGAGGAGAGCTTGGAGGTAATATAATATTTTTACTTAGTTAAAGAGATTAGAAGCTGATCTCTTTCTTCTATAAAATATGCAATATAAGAAGAATTTGAATTAATAGAAGTGGATGAGGAAATAGAGAGAGATAGTAGTTTGGATGAGTAAAGTTGAGATACTGATGTAGAGAGAGTAAGGTGAAATATATGATAGCAGAAATTGGAGAGATTGACTAATTTGGGGGGAATGATATCAGTCAGAGTGGGTGCTAACTGTGGTTGGATCTTGTTACTGCCCTACTGTTAGAAGCAAGTGTGTGGAGTAGATTACTAGTCTTTTGGATAGTGGAGTACTTGTGGAGGTAAGAGTGGATATGCTGGGGGGAGACTTTAATATGATTTGTTTGGTATAGTTAGACAGGACAGATGGAGGGAGAAATGCTGAGAGCAGGAGTGGCAGTCTGAAAGGTTAGAAGGAAGTAAAGCAAATTGGATCCTTGGTGGATACTGGTTGAGCAATGTGAGGAGATAAGAGGGTCTACACCTATTGGATGAGTGGACTTGGAACAAGAATAGACTGAGTGCTAACAGCAGATTATTTCGGATGGAAACTGGGGGTATTTATACAAGTTGGTCTGCGATTTCTGGCCAAGTATGAGTGACTAATTTGGTAACTATGGTGAGGTTTGTGATTGCGACATCTATTGCTAGGCAATGATCAGCATTGCTGCGGCACTGGTTACTGCAGTGCCATACTGCGGTGCTGGTTGCTGCGGTGCCATACTGCGGCGCCGATTACCGGGGATAAACTGGATATCGTTTATTCGCGTTGTTCGCATCGTTCGTTACGTTCGTCGTTCGTAATATCGTATGTCGCGCTCGATCGTACGATGACGTCATCGCCGGGTCACGTGATCGCTCGTCGCGTCTCGTCTGTTTGCTCGTTCGTTCTATTACACCAAGTAATACCTTGTTTCCCTAATTATCCAAAGGATAAGAGAGGGATAGAAATAAGAGTTATTACAACTTGGTAGCAGCAGAATTATCAAACCAAGAAGGCATCAAGAACATACTTCTAAGAAGTTGGAATAAGACCAACCTTGGACAGGAGTAACCCCCAGAACTAACTGTGGATTCTCTAGAAACAAACCCCAAAATCAGAGCCAGACAAGCCCTTGCCATTAGGACTAGGTAGTATCAGGAAACCACAGACCCAAGGATTTACCACTTTATAATTGATCAAGTATACAAAGATCTATACTAGGCCTTTAGGACTTTTCACTCAGGTCTTAGGAATATAGTCAACTACTGTAGGTTCTACACACTTCTCTATAGTCATCTTAGAACCACTAGGACACAAGAATCTACTGCTACAGTCACTCAGGAATTTCTAGATTATATCTTACCCTCTGCAGCTAAAGAAGCAGCTACCAAGTAGATTGTATCTGACAGATATCATTATACTCCTACTAGGATCTCACTCTACTACAGGCTAGTTGTATACTATGTCTCTATCATAACAAGATACAAGAATGAGCAAGCAGACTGTTGGGGTCCCCAGGGTGGGTGGTGTCACTGTCTGGTGGAAGGGATCTGTGAACAGAGTAGTGGGCAGGTGGAGATAGTGTTTGACAAAGTGGTCTTTCATTAAGAGAGGGTAGGGGGAGAGAGGTGGGGG
>RBNI01005950.1:0-11907 GCA_003990745.1 Jimgerdemannia flammicorona
AAAAAAAAAAAAAAAAAAAAAAAAAAAAAAAAAAAAAAAAAAAAAAAAAAAAAAAAAAAAAAAAAAAAAAAAATATAGAGAAATCAAGCCTAGAAAGAATGATTAGGAATGTATCTACATGAAGATTACTGGTATTATATTCTAATAATAACTTGAATTATATAGTGAACAAAGTATCTCAGTATCTAGATAAAATATATATCTGGTATACTTGATTTAATTCATATAGATATATATAGTTCAATATATGTATACTATATACTTTCTATAGAGAGAAGGAGAAGAGATATTTTATTATATTTATTGATAATTATATATATAAAGTATATATATATTTCTTATTAGCAAAGAGTAAAGCCTTGGAGAAATTCAAAGAGTTTAAAGCAATTATAGAAAATGAAACAGAATATAGAATATATACTATATACTCTGATAATAAATATAAATATATCAATGATATATTCAAGTAGTATCTGAGAAAATACAATATATATATACCATCAAATAATAGTACTATATACACTATAGCAGAATAGTATGACTGAGCAATTTAACCATACAGTTATGAAATGATATATATAATAATTAATATAGCTGGATTATTATATTCTTATTAGACTGAAGTTATCAATATATATCTCAAATATTGAGTAAGAAATTAGATAACAATAATAAGTAAATATAGAAATAATTATAATCTTACTCCTGAAGAGTTATAAAATAGAATAAAGTCAGACATATTATATCTATATACATTCAGATGTAATATATATGTTCTTGTTAAGAATAATACTAATTGATATAAGTTTGAGCTAAAAGCTAGCAAGTATATATTTTTTAAATATTCTGATAAGATATATTAACTCTGGAATCTATGAAAACATTATATAGTAATCTTATATAATGTATAGTTCAATAAAAAAGAAAATCAGAAACCTCATATATATATACCTGTTGAAATTTCTACTTTAACATTTATATATATATCTCAGTAAGTATAATATCTGGTACCAATCTCTCTAATAAAGTAAAACTATTTTTAACTACTATATATATATATCTGAGCCAAGGATAACAGAGATTAAAGATAGTGAGACTGATGATAATAATGATGAAAGATTTATTAAGAGTAAGAAAAAGCCAAAGTATAAGTCCAAGAATGAGATATATTCTAATTTAGAGAGTTATTAAGATATTGTCATATAGTGGTCACTGAGTTCTTCAAATATATCAGATTCTCTTCAAGGTATATCTCTTAGACTAACTCAAGTTTGTTACAAGTAAGTTCTTATTGAAGTATCTTCCCAAGATCTTATAGTCCTCAAACTTCTTATCTTTAAACTGTCTTATTATCTCTTTAGATTGCTTGTAAAGAATTGTATATATTGCACTGAGAGGAACTTGACTGACTTTATTTCAAAAAAAATAAGAGAGGTATTTATATAAAATATAATTCAATGATTGCTAAGATATAAAGCTAAATATAAATTTCAATAATTAAATAAAATACTGGAATATAGAAAACTGCTAAGTTTCAGTGTTGGTATAGATGGTTGCATAGGTTCAGGATACTGGTATAATTTCAGTGATATAGAAAAAGAGTACTGAAATAATTCTGAGTTACACAAGGTCAGAATACTAGTAGAGTAATAGCTGTTATACAGGAAAAGAATACTGGCATAATTCAGTATAACCAAGAGACTTAGAGCAGAATGTTCAAGACTATAGAGGCTTCATCCTTATCATCACTGAAGGAGATGAGATTGGTTTCATTGTACATTTCACATATATTATACAGGATGATGTCATTGCTAATAATGTCATTATGTTCAGTAGCAGTGGAGAGAGTGAGGAGATTTGGGGCTCTTTAATCTATAAGGTTCTCTTCTACAAAATAGAGAACAAATGTAAAGTCTTGAGGAGGTCTGACCTAAATACTGAGATCTTGGAATACAGAGATCAATCCTTGTAAAAATTGATCTGGGTTGTCCTGGAGAATAGAATATTAGAACTCTTCTATCTCATCACTATTAAGAGTGATAGTGGACTGGACCTCTGTAGCTACCATGGCTTTTAGTATATTGATATGATAGGCTGACAGATCTCTGAAGTCTGAGACTCTGGTATACTCCAAGTTGGGGATTAATCATAGTGTATATCTGAAGATCTGATGAATCTTCTTGGCTGTTCTTATTTTATATATATCTATAGAAGTGGTATCTTGTAGCTCTTGAGGGCTGGCTTGAGAGAATTCCTAGCAGAGGAGGTTTCCTATTTCATATTCTTGCTATATCTGGAGATATTTAGTAACAATGGTGATTCTTGTCTCCATCTTACAGCAATAGAGAATATAATAATAAGGGTCACTAGTACTCAGATTGACACTAGGAGTCCTTGTGGTACAGGTCCTTATGGCTCTTCAGATGTCTTAGAACATTCTTTTCTAGACTGAGGGATCTTGGTGGTTCTTTGACCTTAAGGTTTGGTAAGCAGCAGGCATTTCATTTGTAGTAAGTCTTTGAGCTATTTTGAGATTAGTGAGTCTTATTGAGTTACTACTACTGTGGTTCCTTGATTCTTCTTTTATATTCCTCAAGATACCTATACTGTAGTTATAATGACTCATATTTGGTCATTATTACTCATCTCATAGCCTAGGTAAGTCATGCTGTATAATCTCCTTCTGATCTAGTAGCTTATAAGGAAGACTGTCTCCTGTGCTGATGTTATTATTCTGAGGTCACCATTATAATATGTATGTATATCAAAGACATCTCAATATAAAGACTATATAAGCTATACTAAGACATATTAATATATATTTATTGTAATTTCTAATAAGCCAAATATATATGATCAAGTAATAACTTCTCTTGATAATAAGAAATAAAAGTAAGCTATAGATAAAAAGTATAATTTTCTCATTGAGAATGACATATGAGATCTGATATCTCTTCAAATCAATTAATAAGTTATAGAATTATATTTTGTTTATAAAATCAAGTACAAAAATGATAGAAGTATAGAATAGTATAAAGCTTATTTTATTGCTAAGAGTTATTTATAATATTATAGTATTAACTATAATGAGATATTTTTGCTAGTATTTAAGCTTATTTTGCTAAGAATACTTTTTATATTTAATACTATATATAATCTAGAAATCTATCAAATAGACAAAAAGATAGATTTTCTCAATAATAATATAGATATAGAGCTATATATTCACCAGTTATAAGAATATAAGCAAAATGACAATTTTGTATATAAATTATATAAAAGATTATACAGTATTAAGTAATTAGCCTATTTATAAAATAGAAAAATTGATAGATATCTTTTTGATAATAGCTTTATATACAGTAAAGCAGATAACTATATATATATTTAATATTATATGTATTAATATAATAATATTTATAGATATATAGATGGATAATATATATTATTATCATTATGATAAAAAACAAACTTAATAGAGTTAAAGAAGATCTGTATAAGAAATTCAAAATGATAGATATAGATAATATATTTTTTCTTTTAGAGATATCTATTGTATATAATAGGAGCATACATATCATATATCTCTTGCAGTCAACTTATATCTATACTATTTTTAAATAATTCAATATAAGTAAATATAAGTCAGTAAATACTCTTATAGAATTTTAGTAAAGTTAAGAAAGTCTGATACTATACTAGAGAAAAACTTCACCAATATTCTTTATTAATAAGTAGTTAGTTCTCTCATATATCTTATACTAGAAATAAGGTCTGATATTTCATATACTATAAATAAGATGATATAATACTTATTATACTATACCAATTTATATTAGAGCACTATTAAGAGAATTTTCAGATATATTAAAGGAATAGTATACTATATACTCACTCTCAGTAGATTGAGCAGAAGTAACAGTAATAATAACAATGATAAGAATGGTATACAACTATTTAATATATTATAATGGTGACTCCAGAATGATGACATCAGCACAGGAGACAGTCTTTCCTTATAAGCTACCAGATTGGAGCACAAGAAGATTATATGGCATATGAGATAAGCAATGATGACCAACTGTGAGTCATTGCAACCACAGTATGGATATCTTGAGGAATATAAAAGAAGAATCAAGGAACCACAGTAGCAGTAACCAACAAGACTCACCAATCCCAAAATAGCTTAAAGACTTACCATAAATGAAATGCCTGCTGCCTGCCAAACCTCAAGGTCAAAGAATCACTAAAGTATCTCAGTCAAGAAAAGGATGTTCCAAGACATCAGAAGAGCCATAGGGACCCACACAAAAAGGACTCCCAGTGTTAACCTGGATACTACAGACTCTTATCACTTTATTCTCTACTGCTGTGAAATGGAAACAAGGATCACCATTGCTACTGAATGTCTCCAAATATGGCAGAAGTATGAAATAGGAAACCTTCTCTACTGGGAGTTCTCACAGGCCAGCCCTCAAGAGCTACAAGATGCCACTCCCATAGATATACATGAGGTAAGGACAGCTAAGAAGATCCATCAGATCTTCAGGCATGCACTATGGTCAATCCCCAACTTGGAGTATGTTAGAGTCTCAGATTTCAGAGACCTGTTATCCCGCTATATCAATGCACTAGAAGTCAGGATGGCTACAGAAGCCCAGTCCACTATCACTCTCAATAGTGATAAAGTAGAAGACTTCTGGCACCCCATCCTCCAAGACAACCCAGACCAATTCCTGCAAGGATTGATCTCAGTATTCTAAGGCCCAAGTATCCAGATTAGATCTCCCCAAGACCCCACATTTGTTCTCTATTTTGTGGAAGAGAACCTCATAGACTGGAGAGCCCCAGACCTCCTTCCCACTGCTGAATGTGATGACATCATCCTGCATGATATTGAAGTACACGAAAATGATGAATTCATGGACCTCATCTCCTTTGAAGATATCCTGACCTCTGATGACAAAGATGAAGCCCCCATAGTCCTGAACTTTCTGCTCTAAGTTCTTTATTACACTGAATAATGCCAGCACTGATATTTTGATGTAACACTGGATAATGCCAGCACTAGCATTCTGAGGTGATGTGAAATTGTTCCAGTACTGGCATTCTGAGGTGATATGAAATTGTTCCAGCACTGGCATTCTAATGTGACACTGAATTATACCAGTATTCTGAACCTGTACAATCATCAGTACTGACCCTGGAACTTAGTAGTTTTAGTTATTAGAATTTATATTTAGCTTTATATCTTAGCAACTATTGAATTATATTTTGTATAAATATCCCTCTTATTTCCTCTGAAATAAAGTCAGTTCTGGTTTCACTTATACACACTTCCTTGCAAGTAATTTAAGAGATAACAAGACAGTTAAAGATAAGAAGTTTGAGGACTATAAGACCTTGGGAAGGCACTCCAATAAGAACTTGCTTATAACAAACTTGAGTTAGTCTAAGAGATACACCTTGAAGAGAATCTAGTATATTTGAAGAACTCAGTGACCACTACATGACAACTTGATGTCCATTGGCTGGTGATTTAAGATGAATCCCTCACTTTCAAGCTGAAAAATGAACAACCCCTACAATAACTACCCTGACTACAAGAGTCATCCCTGCAAGAATTCAAGACAAGATGGAAATATACCTCCCTACATTCTATGGATATACTACTGAAGAGTCAATTCTGACCTTCATTGAAGACTTTGAACAATTCACTGCTGTACGAGCCCTTAGTGTGGATGCTCAATTGGCCCTTCTACCAGTCAGCCTCAGAGGACCTGCCAGAGATAAGTTCAATATAGCCACCATTACTGATGCTGGTGCAGCCAAACTTGCCAACATAAAGGCCTTTCTCAGAACAATATATTATACCAAAGAGATCAAGCAAGCTCTCAAGGACCAACTCAATACTATCTACCAGAGACTTAGTAAAGATCCCAACTCATTCTATATCCGAATCTGCCACCAGATTGTCTTGGCTGGCTATGATGACTGCCTCAAGGAACAAATAGTAGATTCAACCTTCCTCAAAGAAGTTCACTCTGAAATTACCCTAGCAATCTGATCTACCCCAGCTATACTGACTCTTGATCAGAAAGTGGTCTTTGTATAGAGATATTGAACTACCAGACACTCTGCCAAACACTCAATGGAGAAAATAACTAGTATCAAGATAGAGCCATCAAAGCTAACTAGTATCATACCCACCACAGTTGTAAACAGACAACTAACCCCACTTACCCCCAAGACAGCCAAAGCTGACCCAGTGGAGGAACTTGCCAAGCAGTTTGCTAAGATGACTGCACACCTTGGTGATATTGTTAGAGAAGTCCAAAGCACCAACAGGAGACCAGTGCAGAGATTTGCAGCTGCTACAGAAGAATGCAATATCACATACTTCAGATATAGAAAAGAAGGCCACTATGCAAAGAGTTGCATGACCAAAACAAGACACAAAGCCCAACCAAGTAATATTAGTAGAACCAGAGAACAAACCAATGCAGTAGTCATCGAGGAGATTGGTGATACTAATGATGAAGAATACTATGAGGAGCTTGAATTCTACCCTGCTACTGAAGGTACCAGAACCCAGTCCAAGCCCTATGACAAGAAGAGCAACAGCAAGCCAGTTGGAAGACCAAAGAAGACCCCAGCTATCACTATTCAAAGCAAGACTCAACCAGAGGAGATTGATCAAGACATAGAGTTAGATGAAGCTGCCTGCCAAATCATTGAAGGCACTACTTCAGTCTCAGGAGAAAGCAAAAGTAAGAAGGAACAGAAGCTGTACAAGACCAAGATCCACCAGTATGATATCAATAAGAACCTCAAGGAACAGAAGATCAATGCCACTTTTGGACAGCTAGCTAAAGTCCCTGCCTTCAGACAGCAGTTGAGAGTAGGACTTGCAACTATCACCAAGAATCAAGAGTACAAGATTGTAGAAGCTCACAATGCACAGGAAGAATCTGAGAACTTAGGTAAAGAATCTGAAGACCAGCACAAGACATCAGCCTATACTCCATGTCAAATTGAAGACTGTATCTTTGATGCCATTATTGATACCAGTACTGGAGGATGCCTCATAAGCAAGAAAGCAATTGACCGCCCAGGCTGAGATATTGAAAAGTCCACCAAGATGGTCTATATTATAGCAGATAGTACATGAGCTACCCCCCTTGGCAAAATCCGAGAAGTCCCCATCAAGATAGGAAGAGCTACCATTCCAGTAGACATGATTGTTACAAGCACCACCAACTATGACATCCTCATTGGCAATCAATGGTTTCACAAGGCCAAGGCCATCATTGACCTCAATGCCCAGAAGATGCAGATCAACTATAGAGGAAGAAAGGTATGAGTCTCTATCAATGTCCACAAAGGAGTTCTACCAGACATAGAGGAAGGAGATGAAGAGGACACAGAGGTCTTTATGCACTCAGTGAACAAGAACAAGAACAAGAACAAGACACCCAAGCTTATAGATGAGCAGTGGTACAATAAGATCATTGATGGCTATACCCCTCAAGGAAGATACCCCCATGGTACTAGGATATACTGCTCTGAACACCTGAATGACTGCTGGTCCTGTATCAGTGAAGTCAGGAAAATTCACCAATAGAAACACGAGTAAGAAGCTGCTGAAGCAAAAAGGAAAGCCGAAGAAGATGACCAGCCTCCAGAGCTTCAAGCTGACAGTGATGATGAGGAGGAACAAGAATCAGACATCACCCTTAAAGTCAAGAAGTTTCACTCTGAAGCCAAGATCTCAGAATACAAGACTGAAGGAGTCATAGGAATGGACCTTGCCAGCATTCAAGATGCTATCCTTGAACCACAGACCACCACCCTACTTGGCACCAGAATTGGAGTCAAGCTGTCAGAGAACTATGCTGGAATTATCAAGACAAGGAGCAGTCTGGCCAAAAGTGAAATCTTAGTTGAAGGAGGAGTAATTGACTCTGATTACACTGACAAGATCTTCCTCATAGTCAGGAATCACAACCACATCACCCCATTTGAAGTCAAGAAGCATGACAGGATTGGCCAGATGCTGATCCACGAAATCAAGAAACCCAAGATCATTGAAGCCATCAAACTCATCAAGACCAAGAGAGGAGAACAAGGCTTTGGATCTACTGGAAGAGGAGTCTATGCCACTACCAAGATTACTGAACTTGAGCACAAGAAAGACAAGGACCAGAACAAGCACACATATACCATTGGAGAAAACTTTCCCCTAGAGGAACAACTTCTCAAGATCCTGTACCAAAATGAAGGAGTACTTGCTACAGACTTTAGGGATATCCACAATCAAGAACCCAAGTACTACCATGAAGTTGACACTGGTGATACCAAGCCCATCTATCAGAAAGCCAGACCTATATCACCTACCTACAGAGAGTGGCTGAGCAGAACTCAAGGAAATGGAAGAAGCCAGAATCATCAAGCAAGCTATTAGCCCCTGGGCCTCACCCATTGTCCTTGCCCTGAAGAAAAGAAGTAAACCTGGAGAGTTTGCACCAAGACTCTATATTGACTACAGGAAGCTCAATGCCATCACCAAGAAGGATAGACAGCCCTTGCCAAATATTCAAGAAATCCTTACCACCCTTGAAAGCAAAGCCAAATACTACACCATCTTAGATCTGTTCTCAGGCTTCTATCAGATTGATCTCACTCAAGATGCCAGTGAGAAATCAGCCTTCATCACACCTGATGCTACTTATATCTACTTGCAAATACCATTTGGAATGTGCAATGCCCCAGTAAGTTTCCAGTGAATGATGAATAGAGTCTTCAGCAATGATATTGGAAAATAGCTCTTTGTCTATGTTGATGATGTGATCATCTTTAGCAATACTGCATGGGAACATGTCAACTATATACAGCTAGCTCTCAAGAAGCTCAAGAAGCATGGCCTTTACATCAAGCCCAAGAAATGCAAGTTTGCAGCTCAAGAAATCACCTATCTAGGACACCTCATCAACCAGACCAGAATCCATACAGATCCTATGAAGATTGAGGCTATTGTAGCCTACCCAAGACCCAGAACAACCACAGAAGTTCATGCCTTCCTTGGACTGGCCAGCTACTACAGAAGATTCATCAAAGGATATTCCAACATTGCAGCACCTATCTATGAGCTACTGAAGAAGGAAATAAAATTCGAATAGACCAAGAAGTGCCAAGAAACCTTCAATGAACTCAAGACCAGGTTGACCAAAGTACCTATCCTCAGAAGACCAGATTGGAACCTAGAATTCATCCTGCAAACAGATGCAAGTGCTATAGGACTTAGAGCAGTCCTAGCTCAGAAGAAAGATGGACATAAATATGTCATCTCCTATATAAGCCAAGATATCCATGGAGCAGAACAGAACTATAAGTCATACAAGCTCGAATGCTTAGCAGTAGTCTGGGCAGTAGACAAGTTCCACTACTACCTAGCTGGGAAACACTTCACCATTCAAACAGACCATTATGCTCTTGCCTGGCTATTCCACACTCTGAACTCCAAAGGAATATATACCAGATGGATCTACAGGCTGCAAGAGTATGACTGTACTGTCAAGCACTGCTCAGGAAAGACCAACACCAATACTGATGTACTCTCAAGAATACCTCGAAATACTCCCATCAAGACTATTCAACATGAATAAGGAGCTATACTATGGATTAATTAGCTATCTTGGGCAGCAAAAGATGCCCAACTACCTCGAACCCTGGATAATCACTATCATCAACTGGACTTGGAAACAGTTTGAACTAGACAACACTACACTCAGAAAAGGAGGAAAGCTAGAAATACCTGAATATAAGAAGTATCAAGTAATGAAGGAAGTACACAAGCAAGAACACTTAGGAGAA
Organism: Jimgerdemannia flammicorona; assembly: GCA_003990745.1. Taxonomy (NCBI): domain Eukaryota; kingdom Fungi; phylum Mucoromycota; class Endogonomycetes; order Endogonales; family Endogonaceae; genus Jimgerdemannia; species Jimgerdemannia flammicorona. The sequence continues at coordinate 9,874 of RBNI01005950.1, forward strand.
ACCAATACATATGACAAGATAAGAAGAACTATGTAGTGGCCCAAGATGGAAGAAGACCTGTGCCAATTTGTTAAAGAGTGTGACAAGTACCAAAAACAGAAACAAGATCAGCAAGACCAGGCACTCAGGTCATCAAGAATTGAGTCTATCCCCTTCCACCACATCACAATGGATATCATTAGACCACTACCAGTAATACTATCAGGAAACTGCTATATTATAGTTATTGTAGACCTCTTCACCAAATGGATAGAGGCAGGAGCATTACAAGAAGCCAATGCTCTCTCTATAGCTGACTTTCTGTACCAAGAAATCATCTGCTGCTACAAGACACTAAAGCAAATCACAACAGACCACAGAACAGAATTTGTCAAAGGATTCCATGAGATAATGTATTAGAAATACAAGATCCAGCACATCAAGACCACTATATACCACCCTTAAGGAAATGGACAGACAGAGAGAACCAACAAGACTCTCAAGAACATCTTAGTGAAGATCTCAGAGACATATGAGAATTGGGATAACTATCTCCCAACTGCCCTCTCTGTTCTATGAGACATATAGTCACAGAGCACACACTTTACCCCAAGAGAGCTGCTCTTCAGAGAAGAAGATTCTAATGGAATCTCAGTCACAAATCTAGACTTAACTTAGAGATGGGTTGATGCAGAAATCTGGAGACTACACCAAATCAGAAAAAAGGCTAAAGATTATATCACCAAGTCACAAGCACTGACAAGGAAGAATGCAGAGAAGAATCACAAGACCCTAGAACCCATCTGAATCAGAGAAAAGGTTCTACTGTATTAAAATATGGTAGAAGCCTCATGGTCACTTGGGGGACTGGTTGTTGCGGTGGCATAGGCTTATGGAAGACACCTTAACAGGCTGGTGGCTTGGTTGGGGGCTGCAGGGTGGTCGGAGATGCTGCTTAGTGGAGAAAATTTGTGGACAGAGTGGAGGGAGAGCTGGTATAGTGGGTAAAAGAGTGATTCTTATTCGTGAGGAGGTGGGGAGGAACCCCCCTATGGGGATAGGGTAGTGGGTGGTGATGATGTATACTTACTCATAGACTGGTAATAAAGGCAGAGTCCAAGTGAATATAAAAAAAAAAAAAAGATCTTGCCAGTGTAATCAGGGTCAATTACTCCTCCTTCAACTGAGATTTTGCTTTTGGCCAGACTGCTCCTGGTCTTGATAATTCCGGCATGGTTTTCTGATAACTTGACTCCAATTCCGGTACCAAGTAGAGTGGTGGTCTGTGGTTTGAGGGTAGCATCTTGAATGCTGGCAAGGTCCATTCCTATGGCTCCTTCAGTCTTGTATTCTGGGATCTTGGCTTCAGGGTGAAACTTCTTGACCTTGAGGGTGATGTCTGATTCTTGTTCCTCCTCATCATCACTGTCAGCTTGAAGCTCTGGGGGCTGGTCATCTTCTTCAGCTTTCCTTTTTGCTTCGGCAGCTTCTTGCTCATGTTTCTGTTGGCAGATTTTCCTGACTTCACTGATACAGGACCAGCAGTCATTCAGATGTTCAGAGCAGTACATCCTAGTACTATGGGGACATCTTCCTTGAGGGGCATAGCCATCGATGATCTTATTGTACCACTGCTTATCTGTGAGCTTGGGTGTCTTGCTGTTGTTCTTATTCACTGAGTGCATGAAGACCTCTGTGTCTTCTTCATCTCCTTCCTCCATGTCTGGTAGGACTCCTTTGTGGACATTGATAGAGACTCACACCTTTCTTCCTCTATAGTTGATCTGCATCTTCTGGACATTGAGGTCAATAATGGCCTTGGCCTTGTGAAGCCATTGGTTGCCAATGAGGATGTCATAGTTGGTGGCGCTTGTAACAATCACATCTACTGGGATAGTAGCTCCTCCTATCTTGATGGGGACTTCTCGGATTTTGCCAAGGGGGGTAGCTTGTGTACTATCTACTGTGACATAGACCATCTTGGTGGACTCTTCAATATCCCAACCTAGGCGGTCAATTGCCTTCTTGCTCATGAGGCATCCTCCAGCACCGGTA